>PVLC010021153.1:0-10121 GCA_004027655.1 Graphiurus murinus
GGCGCACGCTTGTAATCCCAGCATTTGGGAGGCTGAGACCGGAGGATCCGGGTTCGCGGCCAGCCTCAGCTACCTAGTGAGGCACTCCGCAACTTAGTGAGACTCGGTTTCAAAATAAAGAATAAAAAATAGGGCTGGGGGTGTAGCTTGGAGGTAGAATGCCCCTGAGTTCAATCCCCAGTACCGCAAAAAAAAAAAAAAAAAAAAAAAAAAATATTTGTGACTTGAAGACCTTATTATGATTTGAAATCCTTCCTAATAAATGGCTAACTAGATGAGCCTACCATTTTTTCTTTTTATTCTTGGAAATGTATTGTTCATTCTTTTTTTTTTTTTTTGCCATGCTGGAGATTGAACCTAGGGCTTCGCACATGATGGGCAGGTACTCTGCCATTGAGCCTCCCTGTTCCTTTTTTTGAGTGAGACCATTTGTATATGATATCATCTGAAAATCATAATTTGATTTATTGCTTAGAGGATCAGTTTCACCATCATTAGAGCCCAGAGCAGTGGTTCTCTACTGGGGCTGATTTTGCTCTCAGTATGTGTGGCACTGTTTGGAAACATTTTAGGTTGTCGCAACTGGGGATGGTGGAGTACTATGGTAATTATTGCATAAAGGACAATGATGCTACTCAGCATCCTCCAATCTACAAGACAGTTCCCTACTAAGAATGAATCTGGCCCAAAATGTCAATAGTGCCTAGGTGGAGAAACCCCAGAATAGAGTGTTGCTGTCTGCCTCTTTGCATTTACCTTCTGCTTTGTCTAAATTTTCCTCTTGCTATGTATGTATGTATGTATGTATTTATTTTGCTGTACTGGAGATTGAACCCAGGGGTGTTCTACTTCTGAGCTACACTCCCAGTCCTATTTGTTAATCTTTATTTATTTATTTTTTTGCGGTACTGGGGATTTAACTCAGGGGCATTCTACCTCCAAGCTATACCCTCAGCCCTATTTTTTTTTTTTTTTGCGGTACTAGGGATTGAACTCAGGGGCATTCTACCTCCGAGCTACACCCCCAGCCCTATTTTTTATTCTTTATTTTGAAACCGAGTCTCACTAAGTTGCGGAGTGCCTCACTAGGTAGCTGAGGCTGGCCTCGAACCCGGATCCTCCGGCCTCAGCCTCCCGAATGCTGGGATTACAAGCGTGCGCCACCACGCCCGGCTGTTATTCTTTATTTTGAAACAGGGTCTCACTAAGTTGTGGAGGGCCTGACTAAGTAGCTGAGACTAGCCCTGAACCTGTGATCCTCCTGTCTCAGCCTCCCAAGTGCTGGGACTACGTGCGTTCACCACCGTGCCCAGCTCCTCCTGTTGCTTTTGCTTATCATTATGGGTGAAAAAGGAAAAATTCTCACTTCTCAGCTTGTCTCCCGCCTTTTGAATACCTTCTTTTTAGGTGATATAGTGCTTTCAGCAGTGCAAAAAGAAAACCAAGGGATCTTGCAGTAGTAATTTATTTCATACTGTATCACCCTTACAGGTGTTCCTACCATACTTCCCACTTGAGTCTTTTGGTTAGGAATAATAATTAGTGTGAAAGAATTCCTGGGATACTGAAATATGAAAATGTTTCAAGATATGGGAAAAATAACATCTTTAAGATCCTATAAATCAGATTTATAAAAGGGTTCAATGGACCCATATGGAAATTGCAAAATGGAATGAGTTTATTTTATTAAAGAAACTAGGTTTTCTCCTTAATTTTTGTAAGATCTCTAAGAAGGAGTAATGTCATAAAATCTTAATCTTTAAATCAGAATTGATTAGAAAAGGAACTGGCTCAGGGTGCAGAATGGATATTATAAGATGAAGGCTTTGGCAGTCTTAGCGATTTGATAAATGCCGAATTTAATCCGAATTCTTTCTCAAGAGTTTGAACTTGTTAATTGTGCAGTGTGAATCTCCAGGAGTGTTGGGGATTTAATACTTGGTTAGAGTCCTTCAGTAGAACCTAACTGGGTAATGTGTAGTTAAAGTATAGAATACCTAAGAAATTTTCAAGTAAGAAAGTTGTTTCATATGTTATCATAAATATATGTGACTCAGTTTTAGACAAATGATTATATGATCACTTCAGGTATGTATTTTAGTAGGATTACATGTGTCATCATTATCCAAAATCCCTGAAATCTTTCTGCAGTTGCTTTTTTTAATGAATGCCCTTTGCACACTGAAAATTCTCCCTCCTGGAGGATTTGTTGAACTCTGTTTTGGCTTTTCAAAATTTGCTAAAAGATACTCTGAGTAAAATCTCGTAAGATTGACAAATAAATGCTATCTTAATTGAAAAACCACATATGGCCATCTGATATTTACTGTTGTTTTTAAGTAATCAAAACACCAAAGGGCAAGTTAAAAAATGTGCAGTGACAGCATTGTTGAAAATTCTTTATCCTCTCACTTCATTAATATGTGAATTCTTACATTTTTTGTTTAAAGATGAGACATATTTATGCATATGAATTTATGGCAAAAATGACATTTTAAATCAGAGGAGAGGGTATTAGGATAATTGACAGTCTATTTGGAAAACAAACTTGATTCTTAAGACTCTGCATATTCATTAGAATGTGGTTTTAGCATCTTGTAACAAACCCCAAATAATAGTGACTTGAGAAAGGTTGTAGTTTATTTCTCATGGAAAAGTCAAAGTCAAGCCGGGCGTGGTGGTGCACGCTTGTAATCCCAGCATTCGGGAGGCTGAGACCGGAGGATCCGGGTTTGCGGCCAGCCTCAGCTACCTAGTGAGGCACTCTGCAACTTAGTGAGACTCGGCTTCAAAATAAAGAATAAAAAATAGGGCTGGGGGTGTAGCTCGAAGGTAGAATGCCCCTGAGTTCAATCCCCAGTACCGCAAAAAAAAAAAAAAAAAAAAAAAGAAAGTCATAGTTAACAGAAGCCCAGGCTTCTCTTACTTATATTTGCTCTGCTCTCTGTAAGGTATTCACTTGTCTCTGTAGCCTAATGGCTCATATTCTGGCCAGTGGAAAGGGGGGTAGGTGAAAAGCACAACACAGAATTTTATTTATTTATTCTGTTTACAACCTTCAAAAAAGTTGGAAAATAGTCTTTATTTAGGACAGCTCTGAGTAGGTCAGTGCCCAGCTAAGTGCTCTGTTACTGTGGAAGAAGAAGAAAAAAAGAAAAAACCAAAACTAGAAACTTAGGGATAACTAGCAAATCTTACCTTTACCATATGTAACATTCCTTTTTTTTTTTTTTCGTGGTGGTACTAGGGATGGAATCCAGGGGCATTCTACCTCCATGCTATACTCCCAACCTTATTTTTTATTCTTTATTTTGAAATGGGGTCTCTCTAAGTTGCAGAGGGCTTCACAAGTTGCTGAGGCTGGTCTTAGCAACAATCCTGCGATCCTCTTGTCTTAGCCTCCCAAGTACTGGGATTACAAGCATGTGCCACCATACCCGGCTCAGCAAATTTCAGATGGACTGAAGAAAAATACAAAAATGAAAAGCTCTAAGTATTAATATACAAAGGAGAATATATTTATGAGCTATAGTTTCCAGAAGTCTTTCGTAAACAATAGGCAGACCATAAGCTATAAGGAAAATATTGAAGGCCTTTTAATACATATGGATTAAAATGACTGTAGCCAGGCATGGTGACATACACCTGTAGTCCTGGGCAAAATAGGCAACATAATGAGATCCTGTCTTTCAAAAAAAAAAGGTGGAGAGAAAGAGAAGAAAAATGGCTATATAACAAAGATCATAGAACAGAAAACATAATATATACAAATGAAAAAGATTTACATGTAGGCTATATAAAGAACTCCTTTAAATTGGTAAAAAATAAATACCCCAGTAGAAAAATGGGCAGAGAATTTCAAAGACAATCCTCAGAAGAAATCCAAATGATTCATAGGCATTAAAGTGTACTTTCTCTCATAATTTGAGAAATACAAATTAAAACAGCACATTTTGTCAGCCAGGTTGTGAGGAACATGGTACTGTCTATTGTCATGCACTGTCGGTGAAAATGTAAATTGGTGGTCTTTTTGGAGGTCAGTCGGCAGTATCACAGTGATCCAGTACTCTGACTCAATAGTGGTTTCCTCTTTAGGAATCTTGTAAAAAATAATCAGAACAAGGACTAAATGATGACTGTACAAGGATATTCATTGTATTGTAGCATCCAAAGAATATAAATTATATCAATAAGGGAATATTTAAAAAATTAGGATGTATCTATACCATGTTAAAACTATGCAGCTATTTAGAAGAATGAAGTGGTTTTGTATAGACAGACAAAATAATTCTCTTGGATAAATTGTTAAGTGAAAAACAAACAACAAAAAATGCTGTGGAATAGCATATATAGAAAGAATCTGTTTGTGTAAGAAATAAAATGCAAATCATGTGTATCTCTTGTAATTTCATAGGGGACAAAAATCTTTAGAAAGGTGAATACCATTCTTTTTACAGTGCTTATATTTGGAAAGGGACGTTGGAGAGAAGGTTTTCTTCAGTGGGATTTGAAATTTTTTTACAGTGGGCATTAAATTTACAAAGGGCATTATATAATGAACAGATTATCAATGTAGTAAAAGTAATCTAATCTTTTGGCATTCATATGTTTTGCTAGGATTGGTCCAAAGGAAGATTTTTTCCACTGTTTGAAATGTAACTTATGCCTAGCTATGAATCTTCAAGGAAAACACAAGGTATATAATTCAGTTTACATATTTTTTTAAGTGTTTCAATGTTTTTGAAAATGAGGTTAAATTCTATTATGTTTTAGAAGCATGCTAATTTTCAGATATTACCAAGTACAACTATATTTATTAAAACTATATTTTTAAAAAAAGCAGTATTAAGTAGATATTCTAAAATATGTCTCATCATCTGATTTACAATTTCTTTTCTGTAGTATTCAATTTATTTTCAGTTATTAGGATAATGTTGACAATTTCTAAGTTCATTTATAGATTCTTATCATTGGTCCTGCTTCTAAGTTAAAACAGGAGAAATACTGAGCAGAGTAACCCTTTTGTATAGCATTTTAAGAAGATTTAGAAAGTAGTTTTGTGTTTCTTTCCATAATGAAGACATAAATATTTTTAACCTGGATTAGGTATTTTATTATAGTCCCAAGCTCTCATTGTTTAAAAATGATCTGATAAAGTATCAAATTTATAGTGATTCTGCCTTGAATAAGAATTTAGAGAATGGGGAATTGGCATAGAGCGACGTATAAATGATACTTTATAAGGATAGGAAATTCCAGATAAGGGGACACAGTGAGTAGCAACATTATTTGTGAGTATTGAGAGAGGGGGAGAGAGACAGAGAAACAGAGACATTGATTGGGAAGAGAGTATTTAAAATAATTTGCAGCCAAGCGTGGTGACGCACGCTTGTAATCCCAGCATTTGGGAGGCTGAGACCGTGGGATCTGGGTTTGCAGCTAGCCTTAGCTACCTAGTGAGGCAGTCTGCAACTTAGTGAGACCCTGTTTCAAAATAAAGAATAAAAAAATATGGCTGAGGGTATAGCTCGGAGGTAGAATGCCCCTGAGTTCAATCCCCAGTACCACACACAAAAAAAATTAAAATAAAATAATTTGCTTAAACACTCTGCTAGGTTCATTAGAAGATAAAAGGTTCTTATAGAAATATAATATAGATTATATTAGACTAAATAGTAAAGTGGTGAGGAAAATTAAGATGAATAATAAACATATAGGAGATGGTAACAGAAAATTAGAAAAAAGAATGGGGCTTAATAAAGAAGACTCCCAGAATTTCCAAGTACTTGGTTTAAAGTACTTGATTAGTAGATTGTGAATTTGTTAGAGATTAAAGATTGAGTTTGCCTTTATAAACTTAGGTTTGGGGTAAAATCTAAATAAGCTAGTGGTGATAGCTGGGGCCTATAGCCTCTTACAGATTACGTATCTATGGTACTGTTCTGGTTTCCATAGCATGCACATGTAGAGTTTCTGTGTGTGTGCATGCACACATGCAAATGTATACACACAACCAACTCACTGCATCCTCATGTCATGTACATTTCATTAACTCGAAGATGCCATTGGTTGTCAGATATACTGTGATGGCAGAGAGGTGAAGTGTGTGTGTGTGTGTGTGAAGTGTACTTTAAATGAAATATGTATTAGTTTTATAAAGAAAATAAGAGCTAAGAAGTGGTGGCTTGTTCACAATCTAGGAATTCATAAATAGCAGAGATGTGATTACAATCTAGATTTTAAAATTTATTATTTGAGGGCTTTTGACTGTATTATACTGTTTTCTTTAAAAAGCTATACATATTTTTGTTTTGTTGTTTCTGTTATCTTTGGGGAGGGTACTGGGAATTGAATCTAGGGACATTCTACCTCTGAGCTATACCACCAGCCCTATTTTCTTTTTGTTGTACTGGAGATTGAACCCAGGGGAATTATACTTCTGAGCTACACTCTGAGCCCTATTTTTTAGTTTGTTTTGTTTTTTGAAACAGGATCTCGCTAGGTTGGTAAGAGTCTCACTTCACTACTTCCTGAGGCTGTCCTTGAAGCTGCCATCCTCTTATCTCAGCCTCCCAAGTATTGGGATTACAGGCATGTGTCATCATACCTGGCTTAGTTTTTATTTTGAAACAGGGTCTCACTAAATTGCTTAGGGTCTCACTAAGTTGCTTAGGGTCTCACTAATCTGCTGAGACTTTGAACTTGTGATCCTCCTGTTTCAACCTCCCAAGTACTGGGATTATAGGCATGCACCACCATGCCCATGCTCAGGTATCTTTTATTGCCCATATATTAGTAAGTAGTCCTGGGTTCAGTTCAAGTACTTCCATTAAAAAGGGGGAAATACTGCTAGGTCCATAGATGAGGTATCACTACCAGTTTCATTAATGTGTATGGGGAGGGGTGAATGTGGGGTGGGACTTGAAAGGAAACACATCAAGCAAGACCTGTGTGCATGGATGTTTGTATCACTTTGACCATCACTGTGATGTGTTTGTATGTATGTATGTGTATAGCTTATTACAGTGTTCCAATAAAAATATTTAAAACCAAAACCAAAAGTGGGGGAAGTCACCATGAATGACATGATGCTTCTCCTTTTCTTTCTGTATCTAATCAGACCTTAAGCCTTGTCAGGATAAGAACTCAAGCTCTAGAGTCAGTCTCCTGGGACTCAAATTTAATTCTACCTTTTATTAGTGTGTTACTTTATAAGTTACTTGGCTTTTCTGCATATCAAATATCTCATCTGTAAAATGAAGTAATAATTTAACTGAGCTTATATAGGTACTGTATACTCAGTGAATGGCATGTAGTAAATCTCAATATGAGTTATTGTTACTAATGTTATTAATTAGTTTAGCCTACTAATTAAGGGCAGTAGCTTTGTAGTGAAACACTTGTGAGATGGAAAGTTTCCAAACCTTATTATTTTTGGATACTCCCTAATGTAGTTCCCTTAGAAATGAAGGTATTCTGAGTAGTTAGGGTTTATTGAGCATTTTCTTTGTTTCATATAATGATATGTGTCAAGCTGACATAGTTATGAAAGTGAAAGAACTGTTAAACTTTTCTGACATAGAAACAGCATGTGTTAATGTTAGCTATTGTTTTTATTTTATAAGTTGGTTTTATTGTTTTTATTATTAATACTATTATATCTGACACTTGTTTATTCAAGTTTTTGTTAATGTGAGTTTCTCTTAAAATAGTGTATCGAAAATGTTTCCCGGCAGAATTGTCCAATATGTTTGGAGGTAAGTTTCAAATATTTTTCACTTTGGAACTCTCTTCTTAAATTTAAAATACTTGAGTGTTTCTATTGTCTTCATATAAATACTAATATTTCTTCCTTTATAGGATATCCACACATCCCGTGTTGTTGCTCATGTCTTGCCCTGCGGACATCTTTTACACAGGTAGAATAACTTACTTTTTCCTCAAAGATGTTTGAGAACAGTGAAGATAATTTTCATTTTACTAAAATAATGTTATATTTTCTTTCAGAACATGTTATGAAGAAATGTTGAAAGAGTGAGTGTTTGGGATTTTAAAATATTGTAAGATGTCTTTGGGGGTGGCAGGGAGCTGGGTAAACAGGACTGCTACTTACTGGGTGTGACAGATATTTATATTTAGATGAGGAGGATTGATGAATGGTGTTAAACTGGCCAAGGCATCTTGGTGCTACACTTTTACAACCTTTTACACCTTTGTCCCATGTCTCTATTTTGCTTTGTCTCCTCTCACAACTTGAGACTGATATCGCTTGTTTTCTAGCTATACTTGAACAAGGAACACAGTCTCCACCAGAGGCCATGTTGGTGTTGTAAATACCTTGAGGAAAGTTGCTCAAAAGTTAGTTTGGTTGTTAGAGTGGTCCAGTAATAAACTGCAAAGAAAATTGGTAAAGAGATTATTTAAAACTAGAACTAAAATGAGATGAGAAGTGGTTCTAAAAAAAGGAGACTATATAATGTATTTTGGTCCTACAAATTGATGAGCAGAAATTTTAATTAATAGCCAAATAATTATTTCAAAAATTTTAGAAAGGCAATAATATGACTTGAATGAATATATATATATTAATGCTGGGGATTGAATCCAGGGGTGTCCTACCTCTAAGCTACACCTGAAGCCCTATTAATTTTTTTTTTTTTTTTTTGGAAACAGGGTCTCCTTAAGTTGCTAAGAGCCTTACTAAGTTGCCAAGACTGGCCTCAAACCTACTATTCTCCTGCTCAGCCTTCCAAGTACCAGGATTACAGGTGTGCACTTCTGCACCCAGCTGAATAATTTTTAAATAATACAGTCTCTTTGCCAGAATGTATTAAGAAATTGAGGTTCTTTAGCTAACAAGGAACTTAACTGGTGATTTCAAGTGTATGAAGTGTATTCTGCAAAGACTATGTACTAGTTCTCCATTTGAGAGAACTGAGGAAAAAGACTTAGGGTTTTAAAAAATACTGTAAGATACAGGACATATTTTGAAACTTTTATAATGTAGAAGTTCCCAGGCTTCTAGGAGATTATCTTAAAATGTAGAATAATGCCCTATCTTGGATGGCTTACGTGCCAGTTAGCTTGCATCTTCTTGTGTACTCTATTAATGTACTCTCTATTTAATGTTTGGAAAATACGTTTTCTGCTCTTCCAGAGGCTACAGATGTCCATTGTGTATGCATTCTGCCTTAGATATGACTCGGTACTGGAGACAGCTGGATGTTGAGGTGGCTCAGACTCCTATGCCATCAGAATATCAGAACATGACTGTAGATGTGAGTGGAATCAATGCTTAAAACTTCAGGTTTCTTGATAAACTTATTTTTAAATTTTCGTCCTTTTGCTCAAATTTGTCTAAAAACACCACTTTGATCTAAATGCCGTTGTGATAATTAATAGGAAGGACAAAATAATCTTTAAATTTTAGCTATGTTGCACTTAGACCAGAGAAAAAAAATCCTAAGAATGTGTTTGTGAGTTCTTCCCAACACTAGATGGCAGGCAAAAACTTTATTCTGAATTATTTATACATCACTTGCCAGAGTCAGTAATGTAACTGGGTAGAGGTGATTCACTGTTGTTTTATTATTTCAAATTTTATTTCAGAAGAACATGTCTAATTTTCGAAGTTTACATTTTGGTTTTTATGTTAATAGTATCAGCTACTTGTTTTGGTCTTATTTAATTAGCTTACAATCTAAGAGTATAAAAATATTTCTGTGTCTTTTGCCTTATAGAAAATGATCATCTTTTTTTCCATTAATTGAGCTGGGCTGCTCTGTTAGTCTATTATCAGCATAATAATTGAATTATAGATCAGGACGGGAAAGCTAGATAGCTTTCTGGTACTTCAATAATTTTTATACTTATAAATTCTCTGAATGTCTCCAAATACTTCTACACACAAAGATAAAAACCATATAGCAAATCCAAATAAAAATTAGTTTTTGCATTATCACACTGGAAAGTTTAATTCATGTGGATAATTGAATTGTTAGTAAGGAGAGTGAAAGATCACTTTTAGAATGTTAACTGATAGTCATGTGATATTTTACTAGTGGCAGAAGTATACTGTGTTCCATATAGATAATTTTGAAACAATAGCTTTGTTAAGATAT
>PVLC010021153.1:10221-28426 GCA_004027655.1 Graphiurus murinus
GGTACTGGGGATTGAACTCGGGGGCATTCTACCTCCGAGCTATACCCCCAGCCCTATATTTTATTCTTTATTTTGAAACCGAGTCTCACTAAGTTGCGGAGTGCCTCACTAGGTAGCTGAGGCTGGCCGCGAACCCGGATCCTCCGGTCTCAGCCTCCCGAATGCTGGGATTACAAGCGTGCGCCACCACGCCCGGCTTCAGATAGTATTTTTGAAAGAATAGTTTTCCAAATTTTTATTTAGAGAAAATTTGGGAATTTCCTCCTTATAATGGTGTAACCATTCTAAGGATAATGCTTCTACTGTGCACTAGTGATAGTAATTTATTTTTAGGTAATAACCATCTCATTTTTCAGTATCTCACTTAGCACTAGAAGAGATTAATTTCTAAATGGCATATTATTGTCATTTTAGGGATGAGCCAAGAATTTCTCTGTACTCAATTTTAGAAACCACTTTTTTTAAGCTGGACATGGTGGCGCATGCTTGTAAATCCAGCATTTGGGAGGCTGAGACGGGAGGATCCAGGTTGGTGGCCAGCCTCAGCTACCTAGTGAGGCACTCCGCAACTTAATGAGACCCGGTTTCAAAATAAAGAATAAAAAATAGGGCTGTGGGCATAGCTCAGAGGTAGAATGCCCCTGGGTTCAATCCCCAGTACCGCAAAAAAAAAAAAAAAAAAAAAAAAAAAGAAACCACTTTTTTTTTTGAGTTTTAACTCATTCCTGAGGCATAGGGACTAACAGCTTGGTATAGTAAACCTAAAAAATAAGCAAAAATATTACAAGTATATAAATAATTCAGTTTTATTAACTGAGAGATAAACTTCTGAATGCCAGTGAAAAAGAAGGAAATCATGTATGCTATTTTGAATTGTAAGTATTACATGTTGATCCAGTTATGCCTAGGTTAGTTTCTTGCTTGTACTACTTGTACTGTTAGGGAACTATTTTAAACTAAGCCTTTGTTCAATTTTCATTTTCGTTTTCTTTTTGCGGTATAGGGGATTAAATCTTGGGTGCTGCTGTACCATTGAGCTGTATCCCCAGCCCATTCTATTTTTTCTTTTGAGACAGGATCTTCCTGTCTCAGCTTTCTGAGTAGCTGGGATTACTAGCTTGCGTCACCATGCCTGGCCTTGCATTTTCATTTTCTAAGTTCAAAGCTACCTAAATAATCTCTTAGAGTTTTCAGTAAAATAGAGATTTCTACTTATGGAAATATCTGAACATATATATGTGTATATTCACATCTTTAATATGATTGTCAAGGGATTATTATAAGCAGACAATGCCATTTGTATCTATAACATTTAAACCACTTTAATTCATCTCTTCACTTTTCAGATTCTCTGCAATGACTGCAATGGACGATCCACAGTTCAGTTCCATATTTTAGGCATGAAATGTAAGATTTGTGAATCCTATAATACTGCTCAAGCTGGAGGACGCAGGATTTCACTGGATCAGCAATGAACAGTATATGCTTCACTGGAAAACTCAGCACTTGTGATATAGAAAAATGCTCTGTGGAAAGTACTCTGTTGTCACACCCCATCATAAACTATGCATTGGAGTTGATGTATTTTCTACTAGTGTCACTGCATAAATCACATTACAAGTACTTAAGGATTCAGGGTCTCTTTATAGAATTATCATAGCTCTATGTTGGATGAAAACCTCTGTGCTTGTGTTTTTATTGGAAATTCTTTTAGTGTCATTGTTTGGGAGCCAATGATGTTTGCCGTTGATATTCAGATTCATAGAAGTCTATTTTATTTTCATGGAACTTTAAGTGACACTGTGCACGTAGAGTTCATTTCTAGTTCTTGATAGAACTGCACTTAATTTTTAGTAGTATTCTTGACTTTAAGGGCTGTGCTGTAATAAGAAATAAGTTCTCCCTTATTGTAAAAATCTAATTATATATGCTTTCAAATTTTTAAGACAGTCCTTTGAGTCCTATAAGTGAATTTTGATGTAATAAATGCTAATAAAATTATATTGAAAAATGTTTCATAGAAAGTTATTTTTTTTTAAAGTGTATGTTTTTGACTCAATTACCAGCAATATAGTCAGCTTTTTTTCTTTTCTTTTTTTTTTTTTTTGCGGTACTGGGGATTGAACTCAGGGGCATTCTGCCTCTGAGCTACATCCCCAGCCCTGTTTTTTATTCTCTGTTTTGAAACAGGGTCTCACTAAGTTGCGGAATGCCTCACTAGGTAGCTGAGGCTGGCCTCAAACCTGGATCCTCCAGTCTCAGCCTCCCAAATGCTGGGATTACAAGCGTGCACCACACCTGGCTTATAGTCAGTTTTATAATGTAAAATTCTCTTGAGGTATTTTTCATGGGGTAGTTGGTAAAATATGTAAAATAATGGGACTCTTCTAAAGCCTTAAAATACACATTAACGTTAAAAATAATTTCTTTAGAGCCAGGTGTGGTGGCGCATGCTTGTAATCCCAGTACTTGGGAGGCTGAGACTGGAGGATGCGGGTTCGCGGCCAGCTTCAGCTACCTAGTGAGGCACTCTGCAACTTAGTGAGTCCCTGTTTCAAAATAAAGAATAAAAAATAGGACTGGAGATGTAGCTCTGAAGTAGAATGCCCCTGGGTTCAATCCCCAGTACTGCAAAAAAAAAAAAAAAAAAAAAAATCTTTAGGTGTCCCAAAATTATTTCTTCAAAGAGTAATTCATTCAGCAGGTATTAATTGAATAAATACTATATACAAGGTATGTTCCTAGATGCTGTAAAGACAACAGTGAATAAATATAAACATTCATGCCCTCATTTGATCAGCATATTCCTTGTTTTTTTTTGTTGTTGTTTTGTTTTTATTTTTGTTTTAGATTTTCACACATAGTGGATTTTTTTTTTTTTTTTTTTTTAAATGAATGGTTTGTTTCTTCCCTAAATGCTTGAAGTTAGGAGATGGATCAATGGGAAGGGGGCATGGAGTATTCCTGGAATGATCTCTTGATTTCATAAAACTTTTTGGGGCTTGTATAGTGGAATTAAATGTATTTCTTAATTCAAGAACAAAGTTAATGGACATGCTTGATGATCTTAATACTCAGCCTTGGGAAGTAAAATCTTTGCTTACTTATAAATATTTGTTAAACCTCAATTGTATTTCCAGTTTTGAACTAGATGAATCTCTTATGAATAACAAAGTCTTATGACTAGAAATCCTAATGCTTCTCGTATGTTAATTTTTTTCTTTTTTTTAAACTATAAACACAGCAGTATTGATTTATGGTTTGGGGTTCAGATCTTTATTTTATTTTATTTTTTGGGGGTACTGGGGATTGAACTCAGGGGCATTCTACCTCCGAGCTACACCCCCAGCCCTATTTTTTTATTCTTTATTTTGAAACCGGGTCTCACTAAGTTGTGGAGTGCCTCACTAGGTCGCTGAGGCTGGCCACGAACCCGGATCCTCCGGTTTCAGCCTCCCGAATGCTGGGATTACAAGCGTGCGCCACCACTCCCGGCTTCAGATCTTTATGATATCCTGTTTTAGTCAGCTTTCTGTTGTGACAAAATACCTTAGATAATCTGCTCATAAGGAAGAAAGGTTTATTTTGGCTTGTGGCTCCAGAGGTCAGGTCATGGTCACTTGGCTCAATTGCTTTTGGGCCTTTGGTAAGACAGAATGTCATGACCAGGAGCACCTAGTGGACAAAGCTGCTCACCTCATGGTGGCTGGGAAACAGAGGAAGGAGCCCAGAGTCTTGATGTCTCTTTCAAAGGCATGTCCCCAGTGACCTAACTTTTCCTAAGGAGGCCTCACTTCTTATAGTTTCTGCCACCTCCCGGTAGCTCCACAGGGTCGGGAACAACCCTTTTAACACTTGGGCCTTTGTTGGTTGTCTCTTATCCAAACTATAGCATCAGCTTTCCTATCTTCTGAGTTGTACTCTTCTTGTGTTCTTTGTGATTTTTTAGCCTAGACAGAAAAAAAGCAGTAGTGCTTTTTTTTTTTTTTTTTTAAATTGGTGCATTGTAATCATACCTCTTTGTTAGGTACAAGTGGTAGAGGCATACATGCACACATCTCTCTTTTAACTCTTCCCCAATTCCTGCTCCATTCCCTCCGCCTCCCCCATTCTCATGTTCAGTTTAGTGATTGATATGTTTGTGAAAGTACATCATGTGCGTTAGGGTGTTTCCCTACTCCCCCCAGACACCTTCAGTTAAGTCACCTTTGCTGAAGGTGACTCCTTTGTCTAGAGTCCCCCTTATGACCCACTTTCTCCCTAGCTTCTGCATATTAGGGAGAGCATCTGAGTTTTTACTTTTTGTGATTAACTAATCTCACTTAACATAATGTTTTTTACTTCCATCCATTTGCCTGCAAATGACTTGATTTTGTTCTTTATGGCTGAGTAAAATTCCATTTTGTACATATCCCATAGTTTTATAATCCATTCATCTGTTGATAGACATCTTGGCTGGTTCCACAGTTTGGCAATTGTGAATTGTGCGGCTATAAACATAGATACACATGCATTGGTCTGATAGTCTGGTTTCCATTCTTTTGGATAGAAACCCAGAAGTCGTATGACTGGATCATATGGTAGGTTCATTCCCATTTATCTGAGGATCCTCCATACTGTTTTCCAAAGTGGTTGCACTAATCTGTAATCCCACCAACAATGTATTAGGGTTCCCACTTCGCCACACCCTTGCCAGCATTTGTGTTTTTAATGATTGCCATTCTAATTGATGTTAGGTGAAATCTCAGGGTAGTTTTGATTTGCGTCTCCCTGATTGCTAATGATGTTGAACATACCTCATACATTTATTGGTCATTTGTATTTCTTCTTTTGTTTTTTTGTTTTGTTTTTTTGCGGTACTGGGGGTTGGACTCAGGGGTGTTCTACCTCCGAGCTATACCCCCAAGCTCTATTTTTTATTCTTTATTTTGAAGCCGAGTCTCACTAAGTTGTGGAGTGCCTCACTAGGTAGCTGAGGCCAGCCGCGAACCCGGATCCTCAGGTCTTAGCCTCCTGAATGCTGGGATTACAAGCGTGTACCACCACGCCTGGCTTGTATTTCTATTTTGTGAAGTATCTATTTAGATCCTTTACCGATTTTTTTTTTTTTTTTTTTTTTTTTTTTTTTTTTTTTTTTTTTTTTTTTGCGGTACTGGGGATTGAACTCAGGGGCATTCTACCTCTGAGCTATACCCCCAGCCCTATTTTTTTTTTATTCTTTATTTTGAAACCGAGTCTCACTAAGTTGCGGAGTGCCTCACTAGGTAGCTGAGGCTGGCCGCGAACCTGGATCCTCCGGTCTCAGCCTCCCGAATGCTGGGATTACAAGCGTGCGCCACCACGCCCGGCTCTTTACCGATTTTTTGATTGGGTTATTTTCTTAGCTGTGAGTTCTCTGTGTATTCTAGATATTAGTCCTCTATCAGAGGAGTAGCTGGAAGAAATTTTCTCCCATTTTGTGGGCTCTCTGTTGAGGTTCTTGATAGTTTCCTTTGCTGCACAGAAGCTCTTCAGTTTAATGCAATCCTGTGTATTGATCTTCCTTCAAGTTGCTTGTGCCTTTGGGGTCTTGTTCAGAAAGTTTTTACCTGTGCCTGTGTGTTGAAGTGTTGGACCTATGCCCTCTTCAGGTAGCTACAAGGTCTCTGGCCTGACTTCCAGGTCTTTGATCCATCTTGAATTGACTCTTGTGCAGGGTGAGGAAGTGGGGTTTATTTCCATTTTTCTGCATATGGTTAACCAGTTTTGCCAATGCCATTTGTTGAAGAGGCTGTTTTCTAGTGTATGTTTTTGGCTCTTTTGTCAAAAACCAATTGACTGTAAGTATGTGTTTATTTCTGAGTTTTCTATTCTGCTCAATCGGTTTATGTGTCTGTTTTTGTGCCAATACCATGCTGTTTTTATTATTGTGGCTTTGAAGTAGAGTTTGAAGTCAGGTATTGTGATGCCTCCTGCATGGTTCTTGTTGCTAAGAACTACTTTGGCTATCCTGGGCTTTTTGTTGTTCCAAATGAATTTAAGGACTGATTTTTCTATGTCTGTGGGGAGTGACCTGGTAATTTAATGGGTATTGCATTGAATCTGTAGATCACTTTTGGGTGGATGGGTGTTTTTATGATATTTATTCTGCCTATCCAAGAGCAAGGAAGATCTTTCCATCTTCTAAGGTCTTCTTTGATTTATTTTTTCATCATTTTATAGTTTTCCTTATAGAGGTCTTTTACCTCCTTGGTTAGTACTTTATTTTGGGGGGTGCTATTGTGAGTGGAACTGTTTTCTGGATTTCTTTTTCAGTGGGTTTATGGTTGGCATACAAGAAAGCTTCTGATTTTTTTAAGATTGATTTTGTATCCAGTCACTTTGCTGAATTTGTTGATCAGTTCTATAAACTTTTGGGTGGAGTTTGTTGGGTCTTCTAAGTATCATGTCATCTGCAAAAAGGGATAGTTCTTCTTTTCCTATTTTTACACCTTTGATTTCCTTCTCTTGCCTTACTGCTCTGGTTAGAGCCTCAAGTACTATATTGAACAGAAGTGGTGATAATGGACATCCTTATCTTGTTCCTGTTTTTAGTGGGAACTCTTGCAGTTTTCCCTCATTTAATATGATGTTGGCTGTGGGCCTATTGTATATTGCCTCTATGATGTTGAGGTATGTTCCTTCTATTCCGATTCTCTGCAGTGCTTTTTGCATGAATGGGTGTTGGATTTTATCAAATGTTTTTCCAGCATCTATTGAAATGATCATGTGAATTTTGCCTTTGATTCTGTTTATGTGGTGAATTGCATGGATTGCTTTTCCTATGTCTTGCATCCTGGGGATAAATCCAACTTGGTCATGGTGTATAATTTTCTTGATGTGTTTTGAATGCACATTGCTAGTATTTTGTTTAGCAGTTTTGCGTCTAAGTTCATCAGCGATATAGGCCTGTAGTTTTCTTTTCTTGAGCTGACTTTATTTGGCTTTGGTATTAATGTGATGTTGGCTTCATAGATTGTGTTTAGGAGGGTCCTGTTTCTTTCTATTTCGTGGAATAGATTGAGGAGTATTGGGATTAGCTCTTCTATAAATGTTTTATAAAATTTACTTGGAAAACCATCTGGCCCTGGGCTTTTGTTTGATGGTAAACTATTTCTCCTATCTCATTGATTGCTATTGATCAGTTTAAGTTTTCTATATCTTCTTGACTCAATTTAGGAAGTTTATATGTGTCTAGAAATTTTTCAATTTCTAGACTTTCCATTTTGTTGGAGTATAGTTTTTCAAAGTAGTTTCTGATGATCCTCTGGATTTCCACACTGTCAGTGGTAATATCACCTTTTTCATCTCTAATTTTGGTAATTTAGGTTGATTCTCTCTTTCTTTTGGTTAGGTTGACTAAAGGTTTATCTATCTTAGTTATTTTTTCAAGAAACCAGCTTTTTGGTTTTCTTGATTTTCTGTATTTTTTTTTTTTTATTCTCTACTTCATTCATTTCTGGTCTGGTTTTAATAATTTTCTTTCTTCTACTGGCTTTAGGATTAGACTGTTCTTGTTTTTCAAGGGCTTTGAACTGTGTCATCAGGTTATTTATTTGGTGATTTTCTGTTCTTATGTGGGTACTCAGTGCTATAAATTTTTCTCTTAGTACTGCCTTCAAAGTGTCCCAGAGGTTTTGATACATTGTGTTCTGTTTTTGTTTGTTGCTAGGAATTTAATTTTTTACCTTTCTTCTATGACCCATTCCTTGTTCAGCAGTGTGGTGTTCAGTCTCTATGTGTTTACATGGTTATTCTGGTCTATGTGTTTACATGGTTACTCTGGTCTTAGAATTGATTTCTAGTCTCATTCCCTTGTGGTCTGAAAATTATGTTACATTTTTTGAATTTGCCAGAATTGTGGCTCAGAATGTGGTCTATTTTAGAAAAGGTTCCATGGGCAGCTGAGAAAAATGTGAATTCAGCTGTAGTTGGGTGAAATATTCTGTATGTGTCTAATAGGTCCATTTGGTTTATGGTATTCTTGAGGTCAGAGGCATCTTTACTGACCTTTTGTCTAGAAGATTGGTCTAGTGATGTGGGAGGAGTAGTGAAGTCTCCCAGTATTATTGTATTGTGATTTATGTGAGACTTTATATCATGAAGAGTTTGTTTTATGAAAATGGCTGCACCGATGTTTGGGGCATAAATGTTGACGATTGTTATTTCCTCTTGCTGAATTGTTGCTTTTACTAGTAAAAAGTGACCTGTTTTGTCTCTTCTGATAAACTTAGGCTTGAAGTCTCATTTGTCTGATATCATAGTTGCTTCTCCTGCTTGTCTTCGAGTTCCATTGGCAGGGATTACCTTGCCTTAGCCCTTCAACTTTAGTTTGTGGGAATCTTTCCTTGTAAGGTGTGCTTCTTGCAGGCAACATATACTTGGATTTTGGTTTTTAATCCATTTTGCTACCTTGTGTCTTTGTATTGGGGAGTCGAGACTTTATATTCAGTGTGGTTATTAAGAGATGATTTTTAATTCCTAACAATTTGAGTTTTAATTTCAGTTTGAGGTAGTGTTTGTTCTTCTTTGCTTAGTTGTTTGCTTCCTGGAAATTGTTTCTCTAGTCCTGACATTTATTTGTTTGTTCTTTGTAGTTAATCTATTTGAGTATTTTCTCTAGTGCTGTTTTGGAAGACATAAACTCAGCTTCTGTTTGTCATGGAAGGTTTTTATTTCCCTCTCGATTTTGAGAGATAGTTTTGCTGAGTAGGAGAATCTTGGCTGCAAGTTATTTTGTAGAATTTTTAATATGTTGCTTCAGGCTTTCATGACTTGGTTTGGGAGGTTTGCAGTGATTCTAATTGGCTTGCTTCTAAATGTCACTTGGTCTTTTACTTTTGTTGCCTTTAAGATTCTCTCCTTGGCCTCTACATTAGTCAATTTGGTTATTTGTGGCATGGTGAATCTTTTCTTTGATTTGTCTAGAGGGGGTTCTATATGTTTCCTGTACTTGTGTGTCAACTTCTCTCTCTTCCAAATGCTGGGATTAGAAGCATGCGCCACCATGCCTGGCTCAACTTCTCTTTCTATGTTTGGAAAATCTTCTGATATTACTTCTTTTAAAAGATGGTTGATTCCATTAGCTTCAACTTCTAATCCCTCTTCTATGTCTATTACTTTTAGGTTAGCTTTTTAAAAATTGGCTCAGATCTCGTCAATGTTCAATTTATGCTGTTGAATTTTTTTCCAAATCATGTACTATGCATTCATTTTTGGATTGGTCATCTTCTAAGAGTAGTTTTATTTTCCATGTGGTCTAATCTACTGTTTATTGTTTGTATTGATGCTTTCACTTCAATTGTATCTTTCATGTCCTTCTCTTCCTTCAAGGCTGTCTCTTTGATTTCTGTTCAGGGTGTAAGGTTCTTTATTTGTTCCTTTGTTTCTTTCCAACTGTCTCTGCATTCTTTCTAGAATTCTTGTATCATTTTTACTATTAAATATCTGAATTGTTCTTCTGGTAATTTCTGCAATTCTGTGTTGGTGAGTTCTGTTATTGTAGAATTGTGGTAGCTCATTGTTTCTTTACTATTTTTCCTTCCTATGATTTCCTTGTTCTTAAGTTTATATCTTTGCTGCTTTTGCTAACTTTCTCTCAGTTTATTTAGATTTCTCTTTTCTCTCTGTGAATAGTATCTTGTATTAAATTGCAATTACTCTAGGGCTCCATCTGCCCACTGCAATAGTGCTGTTGGTGGGTTTCAGGTATTGGCTTCTAGGGTTCGTTTGTTGCTTCTGTTATGGGGATTTGCCTCAGAGCTGTAAGTAGAAAAGCTTGTGCCTGTTCCTTTTTAAGCCACAATGTGGGACATGTTGAGCTATTTCTTCTATCAACTGAGGTGATTTTATCTTGGTGTCTGGCAGTCTTTTCTGGTGGTTCACCTCTCTGGACCAATCTCTGCCATAGGGATTTAGAGGTGTCTGCTGGTATATACAAGGGCAGGTTGTGTCATGTGCAGTGGTGAAGGTTGAGTGACGGGAGAGAAGCCACAGTGATGGGTGCAAGAATAGGGTAAAGTAGAAGATATGATCCAGTGAAATGCAAGTTTGAATGTGTCCAGGTGATATATGGTAGAGATTAGAGATAGTGGATATATGGGAGGATTCTAGTAGTCAGTGTAGCGTATTTAGATTTAGTGGTATGAAATGGTATTGATATAAGACAGAAAAAAGGAAAAATGAAAGAGAAAAAGTGTTGAAGAATAGAGATAGGAGAGAGGGGGGAAGCTTGTTAAATGGATGAGGAGAGCAAAAAATGAGCAAAAACTAACAAAACAACCAACCATCCAAACAATCAAACAAACATAAATAAAGCAATACAAAACAAAAACAGTGTAAACAAACAAACAAAAAAACAAAAACCGTGCAAGTATGTAAGTACAGAGCAGACTTGGCCTCTGCAATCCTCTTGGATCTGGGTGAGTATTTTCAGCTTTTAAGAGTCTACTCACTATAGTAGATTTTCGAGCATGTTTCAGGCATTCTTATTTGCTCAGTGCCCTGTAGTGGTGATATCCTTTTGTGGATCCCTTTCTGGGTTGCCTTGCAGTGCTTCGACCCTGACCTGATGTCTCTTAACTGTCAGCGCAGGCACTGAGTTCCGCTGGTGCCTGTCCCACTGCCAGCTTGTGTCCCTGAGCTCTGTGCTGCTCTTTGTCCATGTAGGCAGTGGGCATCACTGGATCTGGACCCAGTGTAAGTCCGAGGCTCTGCACTTTCCACAGGTCCTGTGTGTGTCTCTCTCTGGCTTTGCTGGAGGAGGCATGTGTTGCAGTTTAAATGGGGGTCATTTTCCAGGGGGCCTGTAATATCTATGCCCTGTGTGCTCTGGGTCCCTCCCATACTTCTGCTCCTATCTAACCGCTAGAAGGGTGGGTGACAAAGTCTATCGTTCACCACAGGAACCGCCGTGTCTGTGCCGTTAACTTACAATTGAGTGCTGCTCTGGCTCTGGTGGGAGAGGTGAGCTGGGATGTCCCTGCTGCAGGCTTAAGCTTGTTGTCCCAGGCATTCCGGTCACTGTTGATCGTGCGGGGATATGTCGCCTGATTAGGGTGTGGAGTTCTGTAGTCACTTACTCCACTTCTGGTTGCTGAGTGTTCAGGAGGTCTTTAGATGCCTCAGTGTTAGTAGACTGCACTGCACAGGTGACTCAATGGCAGCTGTGGTGCATACTGTGTGTGCAGGCTCTTTTGCTCTCCTTGGTTTGCTTTCTGGGTTTTGTTCAGCTGTGTTTCAATTTTTGTTACTTTGTTCGCTTTTTTGCTGCTTTTGTCTTCCTTCTTTGTTTTTATGGCAGTTTTGATTCGAGTTTTACAGTTCCTGAGGTGAAGTGTTTCTCTCAGTCGCCATCTGGGGCTCCTCAGTATTGCTATCTTGATTTGGGAAGGCCAGTCAGTATACAGATAAGGAAATATTAGTTTTCCATATGTAATACTTTTTATTTCTCTAATCTCATTTTGCTAAACTAAGTCATGTTACTGCTTTTAATCATAGAACCATTGAATCTACTAGGTAGAAATGAGGTATATAATCAACAAGGCTGTCCTGTTTTCAGCATCTACTATGTACCAGGGTCACGTATTACTGAGCATTAATAATTGCAATAATCCCATGGGGTAGGTGTTGTCTTCATATTATAAATGAGGAAATTGAGATTTAGAAATTAACATCCATGAATGAATGCTAGGAATCAGCTCTAAGTCTGTGACTACAAACTCATTATCTACATTGCCTTTGACCAAACTTCCATTTTCAAAATACTCCTGATAGCTAGTCATATATTACTGAAGTGCTTATGTTTTGATAGATTGACCTTCCATTTTTAGATGTTTCTAGTTGTTAGAAGTGGCTCACTTTATTATTTTTTTAATTAATTAATTAATTAATTAATTAATTTTTTAGCATGGATTTTTATACATTTCTTGGGTACAACAGGGTTAATCACACATTTTTGTTGGGTACAAGCTAGTACAGGTAAAGACATCCATGCACATATTTCTCATTAACCCTTCCCCAATTCCCACCCACCCTCCCCCGAGAAGTGGCTCACTTTAAATCTGATTTTATCTTCAACTTGGGATCCAAATTTGTCTCAATAATACAGAATAAATGTACAATCGTTAATGATATCTAATCATGTACTTGAAGTTTTCAAATGTTCTCAGTTTCTAGGCTATAGTACCCTAGTTGTTTTAAGGATTGCTCCATGATATGTTAATCCAATGCTTAAAATCCTTCAGCCATTCTCATTCACAATCAGAATAAAATCAACTCCCTAGCATTTGTATGCAGTAATATATATAAAATCTTTTTTGTTTTTTTGGTAGTGGTAATTGAACCCAGGGACATTCTGCCTCCAGGCTATACCCTTTTTATTTTGAAACAGGGACTCAGTAATTTGCTGAGGTTTTCACTAAATTGCCCTCGAACCCATGATCCTCCTGTTTCAGCCTCCCAAGTAACTGGGATAACAGGCATGGGGTGTCATACTCATCTTAAAATATATAATCTTACTTAATTTTCTTTTGCTTTTTCTTCTTTCTTTTTTTTTTTTTTTTTCAGTACTAGGGATGGAACCCAGGAATATTCTACCTCTGAGCTGCACCCCCAGACCTATTTTTTATTCTTCATTTTGAAACAGGGTCTCACTAAGTTGCCAAGGGCCTCACTTCACTAAGTAGTTGAGGCTGGCTGCAAATCTGCACTTCCGGTCTTAGCCTCCCAAGTACTGGGATTACAAGCATGTGCCATCATACCTGGCTTGCTTTTTCTCATTTCAAAGATATTTTTATTATAGAAAAGAAGTAAGAGAAGATAAAAAAAAGCTCTTATAATTTTATCTTTCAGGAATAATTATTATGAATATTTTAACAGGAACTTTACTCTTCCTGGTCATGGAGACTTTAAAAATTTACAGGAATGTCAAACAGTTAGCTTGATCTTAAGTATAGTAGAATTGTTTGTCCTTGAAATAAGGTATGGTAGAATTGTGTGTCCCTAAAATAAGTCAGGTTGCCCTGGCATAGAATTTGTGCCTATAGTTTACTTGTATTATTTTAGGAATCAGTAACTCAGTGTTTATGAATTTCTTGATACATAGGTACTACTCAGCTTCTTTTATTATTAAAGAAATATGTGTTGAGTTACTCATTTTTAATTTAGTTTCTGTTGTCTCAAGCAATATATGGAGCTCTGAATGATACTGACGTCAGCTTGTTTCAGGTAGTAGTATGTCATAGATTTAAAAATGAAGCTCAGTTTTTATTTCTTTACTGAAAACTATTTTCATATTGCATACATGTTTTTCCTTAAATTTTGGTTTGGTTATGAATCAAAATGAATGAATTTATTAAGTATTAAGTATATCTTTTGAGATATATAGATGGTCATAGATGTCTATAACTTTGTACATTTTTATTTTTTTGTGGTACTGGGGATTGAACTCAGGGGCATTCTACCTCCGAGCTATGCCCCCACCCCTATATTTTGCTCTTTATTTTGAAATAGGGTCTCACTAAGTTTTGGAGTGCCTCACTAGGTAGCTGAGGCTGGCCGTGAACCCGGATCCTCTGGTCTCAGCCTCCCAAATGCTGGGATTACAAGCATATGCCACCACGCCCAGCTTCATTTTTATTTTTAATGTTTTTATTGGTGTATTATAGTCTCACATCAACTTATAAGTACATGCCACTTAATAGGTGCTCAGTAGTTGAATAGATTAATTTGAAATAAATTAATTTGAAATGTTAGATGTTCAAAACTATACTTAATATTTAAAAAAAATTTAATTGACAACTATTATATACTTACAGGTACAGTATGATGTTTAGATATATGTTTATATTGTCAAGTGATTAAATCAAGCTAGTTAATTCCATCTCACATACCATCATTTTATGTGATGAAAACATTTAAAATCTCAGTAATTTTGAAATACAAAATGCATTATTATAGTCACCATTCTGTAGAGTAGATCACTCAAGCTTATTCCTTCTGTTTAAAGCTGTGAATCCTTTGGTCAACATCTTTTCCCCCAGCCATCCCTCTTCCCCAGCCTCTTGTAACTACCATCCTATTTCTGAGTTCAGACCGGGGGATCCAGGTTCGCAGCCAGCCTCAGCTACCTAGTGAGGCCCTCTGAAACTTAGTGAGTGAGACCCAGTTTCAAAATAAAGAATAAAAAAAAAAATAGGGCTGGGGGTATAGCTCGAAGGTAGAACGCCCCTGAGTTCAATCCCCAGTACCGCAAAAAAACCCCAAACTATTTCTGAGTTCATCTCTTTTTGGATTGCACATATAAGTGAGCTTACACAGAGCCTGGGGTATTTCATTTAGTATAATGCCCTCTAGTAACATCCATGTAGTCACAAATGATAAAATTTTCTTTTTACAGTTGAAAACTATTCTATTATAAGGATATACCACATTTTCTTTACCTATCCGTCCAATGATGTATACTTAGGATGGTTCCATATTTTGGCTATTGTGAATGATGCTGTAGTAAACATGGAGTACAGATGTCTTTTCTACATCTGACTATGGTTATTTAGGTTATATGCCTGGAAGTGAGATCTATGGACATCATGTAATTCTGTTTTTAGTTTTCAGAGGAACATACCATTTTCCATAATGGCTTTATCCTACATCCCCACCAACTGTGCAAGGGTCCCCTTTTCTCTACATCCTTGCCAACACTTATCTTTCATCTTTTTGATTATAGTCATTCTAACAAGTGTGAGATGTTTCATACTAGTTTTCATTTGCATTTCCCTGAGATTAGTGATGATAAATTTTTTCATATATTTATTGACCATCTGTATATCTTTTGAGATATACAGATGGTCATAAATGTCTATAACTTTGTACATTTTTATTTTTAATATGTTTTTATTGGTGCATTCTAATCTCACATCATAATGTAAATCATGTTGACAGTGACATACATGCACCCAGCACTTGGTGGCCCCACCCCACCCCCACCCCTGGCTGCCTTCCCATCTGCCCCCTTCCCCACACAGAGTCCTGAGGTTGACATTGGCATTTTCACATATGTACATATGCCCAATAGTAGTAATTCCTTCAAGGAACCTCACTCTTTCCCTCCCCTTCCTTCCGACCACCCCCCTGACTCTACTGAGGTTTCTACTCCATTATCTGGAGTCCCTCTGGTATCCCTATTACTCCCTAGATTCTGCATATTAGAGAAAACATACGAACGACCTTTCACTTTCTATGACTGACTAATCTTACTTAACAGAATGTTTTCTAGATCCTTCCATTTTCTTGCAAATAACATACTTTTGTTCTTTATTGCTGAAAATTCCATTGTGTGTATATACCATAATTTTGTAATCCATTCATCTGTTGATGAATACCTAAGTTGGTTCCATAATTTGGCTATTGTGAATTGTACTACTATGAACATGGGTATGCATATATTACTCTAGTTCTTTGGTTTCAACCTCTTTGGAAAGATGCCCAAGAGTGGTATAGCGGGATTATATGTTGGATCCATTCTCAGTTTTCTGAGGAATCTCCACACTGATCTCCATAGCAGCTGAACTAATTTTTTTTTTTTTTTTTTTTTTGCGGTACTGGGGATTGAACTCAGGGGCATTCTACCTCCGAGCTATACCCCCCAGCCCTATTTTTTATTTTTTATTTTGAAACCGAGTCTCACTAAGTTGCGGAGTGCCTCACTAGGTAGCTGAGGTTGGCTGTGAACCCGGATCCTCCGGTCTCAGCCTCCCGAATGCTGGGATTACAAGCGTGCGCCACCACGCCCGGCTCAGCTGAACTAATTTGCAACCCCACCAACAGTGTAGAAGAGTTCCAGTTTTTCCACCTCCTCACCAACATTTATTATATTTTGACTTCTTGATGATTGCCATTCTGATTGGGGTTAGATGGAATCTCATTGTAGTTTTGATTTGCATCTCCCTGATTGCTAATGATGTTGAACATTTTTTCATGTATTATTGACCATTTGTATCTCTTTTTATGTGAAGTATCTATTCAATTCAATTGCCCATTTCTTGATTGAGGTATTTGTTTTTTTGTGTAAAGTCTTTTAAGTTCTTTGTATATTCTAGATATTAGTCCTCTATCAGAGGGATAGCTGGCAAAGATCATCTCCCATTCTGTAGGCTTTCTCTCAGACTCTCGATGGTTTCCTTTGATGAACAGAAACTATTTAATGCCATCCCATTTATTAATTCTTGTTTTAATTTCCTGAGCTTTGAGGGTCTTGAAGTTTCTACCTGTGCCTATATGTTGGAGTGTTGGACCTATACCTTCCTCTAGTAGCTTCAAAGTCTCCGATCTAACTTCTAGGTCTTTGATCAATCTCAAGTTGACTCCTGTGCAGGGTGAGAGGTAAGGGTTTAGTTCCATTTTCCTACAACTGAATAACAGTTTCCCCAACACAATTTGTTGAAAAGGCTATCTTTTCTCCAACATATGTATCTAGCACCTTTGTTGAAAATTAATTGGCTGTGAGTGTGTGGATTTGTTTCCATGTTTTCTATTCTGTTCCATTGGTCTATGTATCTGGTTTTGTGCCAATACCATGCTATTTTTATTACTATAGCTTTGTAGCGTAATTTGAAGTCAGGAATTTTGGTGCCTCCAGATTGGCTCTTATTGCTGAGAATTTCTTCTGGGCCTTTTGTTTCTCTGTATGAAATTTATGACTGATTTTTCTAGGTCTGTGAAGAATGACATTGGTATTTTGATAGGGATTGCATTGACTGTAGATCACTTTTGGTAGAATGGCCATTTTGATAATATTTATTCTGCCTTTCTAAGAACAAAGAAGATATTTCCATCTTCCAAGATCTTCAATTTCTTTCTTTAGTGTTTTATAATTTTTTATTATAGAGATATTTTACTTCCTTGATTAGGTTTATTCCTAGGTATTTTATTGGTTTTGAGGTAATTGTGAATGGAATTGTATTCTGAATTTCTTTCTCAGTGGATTCACGGTTAGCATAAACAAAAGCTACTGATTTTTTTTAAGGTTGATTTTGTATCCTGATACTTTGCTGAGTTTGTTAATCAGCTCTAGTAGCCTTTTGGTTGAGTTTTTTGGGTCTTCTAAGTATAGGATTATATCATCTGCAAATAGAGATAATTTTAATTCTTCTTTTCCTATTTGAATCCCTTTGATGTCCTTCTCTTGTCTTATTGCTCTGGCAACAGTCTTGAGGACTATATTGAAAAGGAGTGTTGATAGTGGGCAACTTTGTCTTGTTCCTGATTTTAAAGAACATTCCTGCAGTTTTCCCCCATTCGATATAGTGTTGGCTTTGGATTTATTGTATATTACCTTAGTGATGTTGAGGTACATTCCTTCTATTCTGATTATCTGCAGTATTTTTTAAAAATTATTTTTATTGGTGCATTGTAATTATACATCTTAATGAGGTACAAGCTGGTATAGGCATACATGTACACAGCACTCATTTAACTCTTACCCATTTCCCACCCCATTCCCTCCTCCTTCCCTCCTTCTCATGTTCATCTTGTCTTAGTGATTGACTTTGCTGTGTTTGTGAATGTACATCATGTGCATTAGGGTGCTCCCTCTCCCCTCTGCAGTGTTTTTTTTTTTTTTTTTTTTTTTTTTTTTTTTTTTTTTTTTTTTTTTTTTTTTTTTTTTTTTTTTTTTTTTTGCGGTACTGGGGATTGAACTCAGGGGCATTCTACCTCCGAGCTACACCCCCAGCCCTATTTTTTTTTTTTTATTCTTTATTTTGAAACTGAGTCTCACTAAGTTGCAGAGTGCCTCACTAGGTAGCTGAGGCTGGCCGTGAACCCGGATCCTCCGGTCTCAGCCTCCCAAATGCTGGGATTACAAGCGTGTGCCACCACGCCCAGCTCTGCAGTGTTTTTAACATGAATGAGTATTGGATTTTATCAAATGCTTTTCCAGCATCTGTTGATTTTTGCCCTTAGTTCTTGTGATTTTTGCCCTTAGTTCTATTTTTTTTTTTTGCGGTACTGGGGATTGAACTCAGGGGCATTCTACCTCCGAGCTACACCCCCAGCCCCTTTTTATTCTTTATTTTGAAACAGAGTCTCACTGAGTTGCGGAGTGCCTCACTAGGTAGCTGAGGCTGGCCGCGAACCTGGATCCTCCGGTCTCAGCCTCCCAAATGCTGGGATTACAAGCGTGCGCCAC
>PVLC010021154.1:0-15792 GCA_004027655.1 Graphiurus murinus
TCCTCCTCCTCCACTTCCTCCTCCTCCTCCTCTTCCTCTTCCTCTTCCTTCTTTCTCCTGTTCCCCCTTTTCTTAGGTGCTGGAGATTGAACCCAGGGGCATCCTACCTCCAATCCCTGTCCTATTTTCATTTTTATTCTAAAACAGGATTTCGATAAGTTACTGAGGTTGACTTTGAACCTGCGATCCTCCTATTTCAGCCTCCCAAGTACTGGGATTACAGACATGTGCCACCATACCTGACATTCTTCTTCTTCTTCTTCTTCTTATTATTATTATTATTATTATTATTATCATCATCATCATCATTCTTCTCTTCCTCCTCCTCCTCTTCCTCCTCCTCCTCCTCTTCCTCCTCCTCCTTCTTTTCTTTGTAGTACTAGGGATTGAACCCATGGGCATTCTACTTCTGAGCTTTACCCCCCAGTCCTATTTTATTCTCTTATTTTGAAACAGGGTCTCACTAAGTTGCAGAGGGCCTCACTAAGTAGCTGAGGCTGGCTGTGAACCTGCGATCCTCTTATCTCAGCCTCCCAAGTACTGGGATTACAAGTGTGCGCCACTGTGCCTGGCTCTGATTTCTTCTTCTTTTTTTTTTTTAAGTCTCACTTTTGTCAATGGATATCCCTTTACATGTCTTCCAGCTGTGCTTTCACTCATTAGCCATTGAATTTTTTTTTTTTTTTTTTTTTTTTTGCAGTACTGGGGATTGAACCCAGGGGCATTCCACCTCCGAGCTTTACCCCCAGTCCTATTTTTTATTCTTTATTTTGAAACAGGGTCTCATTAAGTTACAGAGGGCCTCACTAAGTAGCTGAGGCAGGCCTCTAACCTGCGATCCTCCAGTCTCAGCCTCCCAAGTACTGGGATTACAAGCGCGCACCACCACACCCGGCTTTAGCCATTGAATTTAATATCCATTGAGGGAGTCACAGGAGTCCCAGTTTGATCCTACAGTCTGAATGGCAAACATGAATTTCCACGGCCGACCAACAGCTGTAATTTAGGGAGAAAGGATGCCCACGTTAGCTGAAGTTTGCAAATCAATACAATGTGTTGGCTTGCTGGGAACTTCCCTCATTTTGTTAAGGATTACATTTCTACATGGTTTGCAGACTAGATGTTAATCAGTGGCTGTTGGCCAGAGAGGGCAAGCCCCGCTAGCAAATAAATGCATTTAAGATGTTAGGGAGTGACCCAAGAGGAGTATGTATTTAAGGTCCTAAAAAAATATGAAACCAGTTAAGAACTTAAAGGTCATTTTGTTCAGGGCAAAATTCTTGTGCGTGGCGTTGACAGTTTGCCCTCTGGGTGTTTTCGGAGCTTAAGGGATCAAACTCGGCCACAAGAAATATGGAATGTCTAATAGAGAGGCTCCCGGACCCCTCAAGCTAGCCCAACCTTTCTGCCTTATAATTAGCCTGGCTCCAGTTTCACATGGGATGCCACCCTGCCTGTAGCTGTAGCTTAGGTGTGGCCCGGCTCAAATAATTGGCTGGCACATCCAGGGGCCACTTCAGAGGAGTCTTCGGTAATAAAACAAAATAGAATACATGGTCCATAGTTTATCTGGAGCTACGGGAAGGAGGGGAAGGGTTATCTTTCTTCACATCTGAGATCAGTTCCCAGCGCTAACCGAGTTTCTTTGTCACTGTGCAGAAATCCCACGAAGGCGTCTCCTGCCCTGCTAAGAAGGGAGGTGAACTATGATCTTCTGCTTTAAAAAGTTGTTTGTAGCTGGGCGTGGTGGCACACACCTGTAATCCTAGTACTTGGGAGGCTGAGACAGGAGGATCGCAGGTTCGAGGACAGCCTCAGCAAGTAGGCACCGATCAACCTAGTGAGACCCTCAAAATAAAAACAAAATAGGGCGGGGGATGGAGATCAGAAGTAGAATGTTCCTGATTTCAATTTCCACTACCACACACACACAAATAAATAAAAATAATAAAATAGGGTAGGGGATGTAGCTCAGACGTAGAATGCCCTTGGGTTCAAACCCCAGTACTACAAAAGAGGAAGAAGGAGAAGAAGGAGGAGAAGGAGGAGAGGAAGGAGAAAGAGGAGAAGGAGGATGAGGAGGAGGAGGAGGAGAGGAAGGAGAATAAATAGGGCTGAGAGTATAACTTGGAAGTTGAATGCCCCTAGGTTGCATCCCCACTACCCAAAAGAAAAAGGTTGTTTATTTTCCTGAGCTTTGTAGGATATAGGAGGTGTGCATCTAGAGGGATGGTGACTGTAAGGACGTGCGTTATTCCAAGAGATGGATTTTCGGGGCCCTGCTGCACCCTTCTGGTATTTGTCATGATGAGGCTGAGCCCTGGGAGCACGCCTTACTTAGCTGCAAACCTTGTCGCCGTGGAGCTTTGTTCTCTGGGCTGATGGCACCTGCTCCTTCTTTCTCAGATCAAGCCCCGGGTATGTTCCGAGGAGTCCTACCCCATGCCACGCCTGAGCCGTGACACTCTTTTGAGCTAAACTATTGATGATTCTTTTTTTTTTTTTTTTTTTTTTTTTCGGTACTGGGGATTGAACTCAGGGGCATTCTACCTCCGAGCTACACCCCCAGCCCTATTTTTTATTATTTATTTTGAAACCGAGTCTCACTAAGTTGCGGATTGCCTCACTAGGTAGCTGAGGCTGGCTGCGAACCCAGATCCTCCGGTCTCAGCCTCCCGAATGCTGGGATTACAAGCGTGCGCCACCACGCCCGGCCTATTGATGATTCTTAATGGCTTAATGTTATCCCTCTTTGTTGTGCTTTGCGTTGTGAAAGAAGTCTATAATGCCTTCGAAAGTGAACGAAGCAAGGGAGTCCTGCGGGAATTCCAGGTGCCTAGGGAAATAGAATATTTCGGGGTAGGGGGGTCTTTAGGTCTCTCTCAACACCCAAGGCAGTGCACTTTATGGAATCATTATTATGAGCTGATGTACAGGGTGGCTGCCAGATCTGGAAATGTAGATATTGTTTTATCATGTAAGGAAATGAATATCGATATACCATATATACCATTTATGTATTCCCCTGTTTCTAGACCTAGAGGACATCCTGATTTTGTGTGTGTGTGTGTGTGCTGGGTTGATCCCAGGGATATTCTACCTCCAAGCTATATATCCAGCCCTTTTTGTTTTTTTGTTTTGGAACTGGGGATTGAACCCAAGGGCCTTCTACCTCCGAGCTACAACCCCAGTCCTATTTTTTATTCTTTATTTTGAAACAGGGTCTCACTAAGTTGCGGAGGGCCTCACTAAATAGCTGAGGCTGGCTGCCAACCCGGATCCTCCGGTCTCAGCCTCCCAAGTACTGGGATTACAAGCGTGCGCCACCACGCCTGGTTTACCCAGCCCTTTTTATATTGAAACAGGGTCTCTCTAGGTTGCTGAGATTCTCACTAAGGTGCTGAGGCTGGTCTCAAACATGCGATTCTCCTGACTCAGACTCCCAAGTACTGGGATCACAAACATATGCCACCATACCCAGTTCCATCCTGAATATTAAGCCCTTAATATGTTCTCTCTTTCTTTCTGTCTGGTTTTCTCCATCTCTGTGTCTCTGCTTCTCTCTGTCTCTGTCTCTCTCTATATATATACATATTCTCATACACATATATAATGTTATATTTAATATATATGTGTATATATGTTATCTATCTATCCACCTATCTATCCAATGTTATTTCCCTTAATCTTCCCAACAACTCTATGGTATAAGTATTATTTTCTAGGTTCTACATTGTCCTAGAGAAGCCAAATTGATGAACTCATGGTCTGTCTCTAGAGTTGCGTTGCTACCTTGTACTCAGTATCCTATGAAAGGTCACCCCTCCTCAGTCACAACTAGAAGCCCAAGAAAGGCTCTTGCCCTCGGTCCCCAGGCTTCTGGATTATTTTCTCGGCATGCTTTCCATTGGTCCTGTCTGCTGCGCGATCGTTTTGCAGTTTTCCCCTTGTAAGGCCGCCTAATCGGTGAACTCTCCCCTCTCCAAAGGTTAAGTTTCTTGCCCAACATCTCACGCAGGCAAAGGTCAACGCTGGGGTGAAAACTCACAGCCATAATGCTCAGGGCCAGGGGTCCCTTGGGGAATGTTCTCGGCGGAGGCAGGTTATGTTTATATTTGATGGCTGGTGGTCATTAGCTGTTTTCGGGAGCACGGCATAATCTTCAGTGCCAAAGCTTTGGTTTTAGAATCCCCTTCCAAGACAGGAAGAGGGTATGCTTTCCTATAGGACCATCTTCCAAGAGTGGTCATTTTCTTTCAAACGGTGAGTTTGGGTACACCCTGGATAGATAACGGGGTTTCAGGCCCCACGTGGAAACCTGCCGCCCTTAATTATGTCTAGGCTGGTAAAACTCAACGGAACGAATCACAAAACACTCAGTCCAATAAAAGAACCCTCTTTTTATAATGGAGAAATTAACGGGGGGGTTGAGCAGTAGAGGTTAGGGAAAGAGCCATAAAATATAATTATTATAATAATAATATTAATAATGGGATATTCTCCATGGCCTCTTACCTTTCATCCTAGATCTGAGCATGGCTGGCCAGCGTTAATTAAAATAATGCGGCCTGGTTGGAACTATATATGCGTCTAGAAAATGAAGCAGGGGCTTTGTTGTTTTTTTGTTTGGGACCCTGTCTTGCTCCTCTGTCTGGGGGCGGTTGAGTTGGAGGTGGTGGGCTTGATACAGTTCCCTCCCCCTTGGCAGGTGAACAGAATTAAGACAAGGCCAACATTTCATTTAATTTATATATATGTATATATATATATATGTATACACACACACACACACACACACACACACACACACACACATACACACATATATATATATTTGGTGATGTTAGGAATTAAACCTAAACCCAGGGTCATTCTACCTCCAAGGTACACCCCCAGCAGCTCCTTTTATTTTTTATTTTGAAGTGGTCTTGCTAAGTTGCTAAGAGCCTTGCTAAATTGCTGAAGCTGGTTTTGAACCTTTGATCCTCCTGTGTCAGCCTCCCAAGTACTGGGATTAGGGATTATAGGCAGCATTTTATTTATTTATTTATTTATTTATTTATTTATTATTTTTGCGGTACTGAGGATTGAACCCAGGGGCATTCTACCTCAGAGCTACACCCCCCGTCCTATTTTTAATTCTTTATTATTTTGAAACAAGGTCTCACTAAGTTGTGGACGGCCTTACTAAGTAGCCGTGACTGGCCATGAACCTGCGATCTTCCTGCCTCAGCCTCCCAAGTACTGGGATTACAGGCCACATTTCAGAAGCCTGTTTTGCCTTCTGGTGCTGTGTTCCTTGCTGTTGCGTATGTTTGTTTTCTATCTCAAGGTTTCCTGGGCTTGGTTAGTGGCTGGAATGGACTCTTGAGGACCCCGATTGTAAATGCTTTGCCTTGGAAGGGAGAGAGAAGGTGGGAGGGAGGACTTAGCATACGGGCTTATTTTCACAAAGTGGTGTGTCAGGCTGTATTTCTTTAATTGTCATGAGTTTGGGGTGGGAGGGTGACAACCAGGAGGACACACTATCCAGAGCCACCTATGGAATGAAAGACTTGGGAAGAGATAAGGATGGAAAGGCCCAAATGGATCTCCTTTTTTTTTGGTGGTACTGGAGATTGAACCCAGGGACATTCTACCTCTGAGCTACAACCCCAGCCCTGTTTTATTCTTTATTTTGAAACAGGGTCTCATTAGGTTGATCAGAGTCTTACTACTTGCTGATGCTGTCCTTGAACCTGGGATCCTCCTGTCTGAGCCTCCCAAGTATTGGGAATATAAGCATGTGCCACCACACCTGGCTCTGAGAACCTATTTCTTTCTTTTTTTATTATTATTATTATTGGTACATTGTAATCATACATCTTTGTTAGGTACAAGCTGGTAGAGGCATATATGCACACATCTCTCATTTAACCTTTCCCCAACTCCTGCCCCACTCCCTTGCCCTCCTACTTTCTCAAATTCAGTTTAGTGATTGACTTTTATATGATTGTGAAAGTACATTGTGTGCATTAGGGTGTTTCCTTGCCCCCCCCCCCAATAACCTTCAGCTAAGTCATCTTTTTTGCTCACCTAAAGTTTCTCCTTCTTCATCTAGAATCCCTCCTATGACCCACTTTCTCCCTAGCTTCCGCATAATAGGGAGAGTATCCGATTTTTTACTTTTTTGTGACTGACTAATCTCACTTAGCACAATGTTTTCCAGTTCCACCCATTTCCCTGCAAATGACATGATTTTGTTCTTCTTTATTGCTGAGTAAAATTCCATTGCGTACATATTCCATAGTTTTGTAATCCATTCATCTGTTGATGGACATCTTGGCTGGTTCCATGGTTTGGCAATTGTGAATTGTGCAGCTATAAACATAGATACACATGCATTAGTCTGGTACTTTGATTTCTATTCTTTTGGGTAAATAGCCAGAAGTGGTATTGCTGGATCATATGGTAGGTTCATTCCCATTCGCTGAGACCCTATTTCTAAGTTTAAAAATTTAATAACAAGGACTGAGAGTATAGCTCAGTGCTAGAATGCCCCTGGGTTCAATCTCCAGTACCACCACCAAAACCAAAAACAAAAATGGTGGTAGGAGATGCTGAGTGACCCAGGAGTCAATGCTTTGGAGAATGATTCCAAGTGGTTTATTCAAGATAAACACCCAAGCTGGGAGGAACATCAAGAGTCACCATGCAAGATGAAATCATGAAGGCTGGGTAGATGCGATGCTTGAAAGGGGAACTTGAGAAGGCAGCTGAGTTGAGAGGGACCGGTGGGGAAGACTGGGCTGGTATATTTGTCTTTTTAGGCAGGTTAAAGTCTGCATGCGTAAGCCGAGCGTGATGGCGCACTCTTGTAACCCCAGTACTTGGGAGGCTGACACCGGAGGATCCAGGTTCGCAGCCAGCCTCAACTACTTAGTGAGGCCCTCCACAACTTAGTGAGACCCTGTTTGTTTCCAAATAAAGAATACAAATAGGGCTGGGGATGCAACTCGGAGGTACTGGTTCAATCCCCAGTACTGCAACAAAACAAAACAAAACAAAACAAAACCCAGGAAATCTTACTTGAAGACTGGCCTTCCATCTCAGGAAGGGGGAGGCAATCATTACTTTTTTTAGGCGTTGTAAAGGAGACTAGTTAACTACCTGTGGTATATAAGACAAGCTAGGTGAGGCGATTCACTGTTGTGCATGACTTTGAAAACTAGAGCACAGGAGAAACCAAACGTATTGAATAAGTGCTTCCAGTTGGCATTACCATGTATACCCTCCATTGAGGGACTGCAGAACAAACTGAGGCATTCATAAACAATCATAACAAGTTAGTGAGACCTGTTCCAAAATAAAATAATAAGAGGGCTGGAAGTGTAGCTCAGAGGGAGAATGTCCCTGGGTTCAATCCCTAGTAACACACACACACACACACACACACACACACACACACACACACACACACACATCCTGAAATACATTAAAATCAAAACAACTTGCCTTCCTTGGACTTTTAAAAAAAAAAGCAGTTATTGGACAATAAAAATATATATTGCATGAAGGCAATAAATGTGGAGGCCGTTCCCCAGCAGGAATTGGCCAAAGAAGTCAAAATTACAAAATGTCTGATGTGTGAGAACTTTTTTTCTTTTTTGAGTCCCTAGAGTTCTAAGGATTTGTATAGTGATCATAAGTACAATTCCGGTTTTCATTTCTATTTTTTTCTGTCAGTGCTAGAGAAAGGCAGGAATTAAAATCACCAGTAGGGAAAAAAAAAAAAAAAATGGCTATCGGCCAAAGGCTTGGATTTGATCCTTCTACTTTTTTTGCTCTTGGAATCACTAGGCTTATGAAAGAAAGTGATGATAAATTTGCAGAACGCGAGCGATTCCTAGTCTTCGTCCTGACTTTCGCTTGCTACATGATCCCAGACAAGGGGCTCACTGTGCTTGGCTCCAGTTTCTTCATTTCAAGACCACGGAATATCATGGTAATTATGGCTTATAAGTCCTTCGGCGATGGGTGTATCGATAAGAAAGTGTTGTCAGCTCCGTTGTGGACTATTTCGTTACCCCCAAGGGTTGTTAGTCCAGCCCAGAATGAGGTCAGACAGTTGGACGACATGGAACAAGGTTATAACACAAGGTGCTATTGGACCCACTGTCTAAATGTGCTATTGGCATCCAGATTAAAACACGGGTAGTATGAACATCAGCCTGGACATGGGCCCCGTGTGACTTCAGGAGATCCTCAGAAAAGGAAGCAGGGAATCAAGTCTAACGTCACTGTAAGAGGATCAGCTTCTAATCTTACCGAGGATGGTCTCCAAAGTAAGTGTTGATGTCTGAGGGTACGGCTCTCTTCATCTTTCTCCACGGATCTGGCCCTGTTTACATGCTTGTGCTTTTGTCTTGACATGCTAAATCCACATGTAGCCAGGCATGGTGGCACACGCTTGTAATCCCAGGACTTGGGAGGCTGAGACAGGAGGATTGCAGGCTTTCAGCCAGCCTCAGCAACTTGTGATGTCCTTTGCAGCATAGCAAGACCCTGCTTCAAAATAAAGAATAAAACAGGGTTGGGGGTTTAGCTCCAAGATAGAATGTCTCTGGGTTCAATCCCCAGTATTGCAAAAATAAGAGATGCACATGTAAATTAATTTAGGGATTACAAGCATGGGTGCCACCACACCTGGCTGTATTTTTTTCTTCTTCCATTAAAGCTCATTATTTGAGCCGGGCATGGTGGCGCACGCTTGTAATCCCAGCATTTGGGAGGCTGAGACCGGAGGATCTGGGTTCGAGGCCAGCCTCAGCTACCTAGTGAGACACTCCGCAACTTAGTGAGACTTGGTTTCAAAATAATGAATAAAAAGTAGGGCTGGGGGTATAGCTCAGAGGTAGAATGCCCCTGAGTTCAATCCCCAGTACCACAAAAAAAAAAGGCTCATTATTTGGATAGGAAGCAATACTGTTTAGGGTTGCCTCCCCTTTACCTAGGGCTAAATTCATTCACTGTAGGAAACAGGCTGGGAGATACGCTCTGATTCTCTGGTTTGGAGGTCCTGTTCTCCCTCAGTGAGGCAGGAGCAGGGGAGTGTTCTGTCCTCTCTATAGACTGGGTTCTCTTCGGCAGGTTGCTGGCCTTATGTTCCCTGTAGAGCCCAGAGGTCACAAAGAGTGCTTGGGACTTAGTTTAAGAGCTAATCTCCCAGCCGGGCGTGGTGGCACAAGCTTGTAATCCCAGCATTCGGGAGGCTGAGACCGGAGGATCTGGGTTCTCAGCCAGCCTCAGCTACCACAACTTAGTGAGACCCTGTTTCAAAATAAAGAATAAAAAATAGGGTTGGGGGTGTAGATTGGAGGTAGAATGCCCCTGGGTTCAATCCCCAGTACTGCAAAAAAAAAAAAAAAAAAAAAAGAGCTAATCTCCCCTGAGCTCTTAGCTAAAGCAGAAACATTCTGGCAAGGACTGTAACCAGACATCCTCTAAGACTCATGTCCCCAACTCTCCCAAATATGGAAGTTTTAGACTCCTAGAGAGGAAGAGGAAGAAAGTGCTTTCTCTTCTGCACGTTTGGAAGATGTGTTTCCGGGGCAGCAAGGCAAACAAACTTCTGCAGTTCCACGTTCCAGGTGTGCATACACAATCGTTCAATTGCACCCTAAAAGGAGAAGAAAGTCAAGACAAGTATGAAGTGCCACCAATGGCCCAGACATCCTGCCATGCCTTCAGTGGCGATCCAGAAGTATGAAAGACACATCCAACCTCAGCGCTGAGAAAGGAATGATTCAGACCCATGAAGACGAACAGGTCTGACGGCTTCTCCTGCCTTCGATATCGTATTGACTTGTGACTGGAGCTGATTAACAGCGGTGGCAAATTCCATCCGCGTGATTTTTCATGAAGGGAATTAGTGGCTGTGTAAACTCAGATATTCTGAAAATTAGACACCCAGGTGGATTGCCAATGAACTCGCCGGGCTTCCAGAGTTTATGTGGAGCTCACAGGGCGGAGTGCAGTTGGGAAGCGGTCAATGCCTCGCTCTCAGGCTGTAGGAAATATATTCTCGTCTGTCAAAGGAGGTGTCTATTAAGATTAGGTGAAGCAACATTTAGCCTAGTACATGGCTTAGGTGTTCAACAGATGGTGACTCTTATTTCTTTATTAGAAAGCTCCAACTATCTATACATGTACTTAATACCTTTAAAAATATTGTTACTAGCTGGGCATGGTGGAACACACCTGTAATCCCAGTACATGGGAGGCTGAGACAGGGAGATTGCAGGTTCAAAGCTAGCTTCAGCAACTTAGTGAGGTCCTGTTTCCATATAAGAACTAAAAAAAGGACTGGGGGTGTAGGTCAGAGGTAGAATGCCCTGGGTTCAATTCCCAGTAATATAGAAGAAAGAGAGAGAGAACAGAAGAAAGAAAGAAAGAGGAGGGAGGGCGAGAGGGAAGGAAAGGAAGGAGGAAAGAAAGAAAGGAGGAAAAGAAGAGAAAAGAAAGTATTGCCACTAGCAGGGCATGGTGGCATACGCTTGTAATTTCAGTACTTGGGAGGTTGAGACAGGAGGATCACAGGTTTGAGGACAGCGTCAGAGAGACTCTCAGCAACCAAAAAAAAAAAAAGAAAGAAAGAAAGATAGAAAGAAGCCGGGTGTGGTGGCGCACGCTTGTAATCCCAGCATTTGGGAGGCTGAAACCGGAGGATCTGGGTTCGCGGCCAGCCTCAGCTACCTAGTGAGGCACTCCGCAACTTAGTGAGACCCTGTTTCAAAATAAAGAATAAAGTAGGGCTGGGGGGTGTATGTCAGAGGTAGAATGCCCCTGAGTTCAATCCCCAGTACCAAAAATAAAAAACAAAAAACAAAAAACATACTGTGTTTTTGACCAGCTCACCGTTCTTTTTAAAGAACGTAGTGGTGCATTATAATTATACACAGTAGTGGGATTCATTTGTACCTGCATGTGACATAAGTTGGTTAATTTCACTCCTCTGTACCCTCTGCTTTTCCTTTCCCTTCCCTCCTTCTTCCCCCTGGTCTCTTCCTTTTCCAGTCTCCATTCTGTTTTTATTTTGTGCATGTGCCACAGTTTCTGTATCCATTCATCTGTTTGCAGACACCTAGGCTGGTTTCATAGTTTGGCTTTTTTTTTTTTTTTTTTTTTTTTTTTTTTTTTTTTTTTTTTTTTTTTTTTTTTTTTTTTTTTTTTTTTTTTTTTGCAGTATTGGGGATTGAACTCAGGGGCGTTCTACCTCCGAGCTACATCCCCAGCCCTATTTTTTATTCTTTATTTTGAAACCAAATCTCACTAAGTTGCAGAGTGCCTCACTAAGTAGCTGAGGCTGGCCTCGAACCTGGATCCTCCGGTCTCAGCCTCCCAAATGCTGGGATTACGAGCATGCGCTACCATGCCTGGCTTTCATAATTTGGCTTGAAGGTAGAATGCCTCTGGGTTCAATCTTCAGTACCACAAAAATAAATAAATAAACACATACGTACATACATACATATATACATAAATGGCAAACTAGCAAGCTGATGTGAATTCAGAAATCAAATTGCTTTCCACGTCTTAGCTCGAGGCGGGGGTGTGGGCGGTAGAAGTACTGGTAGGCGCTGGTGTTGGGGCTCCCTCCCTGGACCCCTGCCTAGTTCCCGGCCCCCTTTAGTTCCTTCTGCAAGGTTCTCAATGCATGATTCCCACCCCCCCACCCCTTCTCTCTGAAAGCTGAGAGAGCGACTCCCCCGGGAGACAGGAAAGTCTGGCCTATTGTTTGTGCTCTCCTATCCCCATCCGTGCAGGATGTCTGGCCTCTTTATGGCTCCCTTAATAGGCAATGTTTAATCATCACTGTCAGGCCACGAGGGCCTCTCATCACCAGCAATGGCCCCATGGCGGTTTGCAGTCCCAGGACCATATGTCCCAGAGTGACATTCAAGGCTGCAAAGCTATAACGACAAAGCACAGCAGCAGCGACCATGTGAACCATGACTGATAAAAATCTACAGGTTATTTTGCACCAGCCTGGCAGAGCTGACCCCGCACAGAATAATAGGTGAGTGCCCGGGCCTTCCGACTTAAGAGCGGCGGTTGGCACCCGGTGCTCCGAGTTATCCTCCGAGTCCCATCAGAAGTTTGGTGGATTCTACAAGGGATCCCCCAAAAAGAAATGGGGAGAAGAGGAGGCTGGGGAAGGTGGATTAAGAGCACTGTGGTTGGACTCCAAAGACCTGGGTTCAAGTCCTCAAGATGACCTGTAGACCTCAGACTGTAGACCTCAGACTCATCAACTATAAAGTGTGTCCGCTAATATCTACCTTGCAGCGTTATTGGCAAGATGCGCAAGATAATCTGCAAAAAGATGCCACCATGCACACCTCCCAGAAGTTGCTATGCATGCAATCCCTGTGTGTTTTCATCATGTGTCACCCCTACTAGGCTATAACCTGCTCGAAGGCAAAACCCAACAGAGCCTCCGAGGTATGCTAGTCATCAATAAATCACTGCTGAACGCATGAGGTGCTGGGCATTAACAACGCTCACTAAGTGTTTATGTGCCGGGGTCTGCACGTGTGTATCGCCTCGAATCTTCAGAATGACTTTATGAGGGAAACATCACTATTATTATTTACAGAGGAGGCTATAGAGACGGACAGAGGTTAAATCACTTGTTTGAGTTCACACAGCTAGTTAGTGGGTGGTGGAGTATCTCCTGCCCCTCCCCCCTTTTTCTTCTTCTAATTTTATTGGTGCATTGTAATTATACATCTTTGTGAGGTACAAGCTAGTAGAGGCATATATGCACACAGGTCTCAGTTAACCCTTCCCAAATTCCCACCCCATTCCCTCCCCCTCCCCCTTCTCACGATCTGTTTCGTGATTGACTTTGATTCCTCCTCTTCCTCCTCTTCTTCTTCTTTTTGGTACTGAGGATTGAACCCAGGGGCATTCTACTTCGAGCTACACTTCCAGGCCTTTTTATTTTTTGCTTTGAAATGGGACCTCACTAGCCGGGTGTGGTGGCGCACGCTTGTAATCCCAGCATTTGGGAGGCTGAGACCCGAGGATCCAGCCTCAGCTACCTAGTGAGGCACTCTGCAACTTAGTGAGACTCTGTTTCAAAATAAAGAATAAAAAATAGGCCTGGGGGTGTAGCTCTTAGGTAGAATGCCCCTGAGTTCAACCCCCAGTACTGCAAAAAAAAAAAAAAAAAAGAAATGGGACCTCACGAAGTTGCCAAGGTTGGCCTCAAACCTGCCATCCTCCTGTCTCAGCCTCCCGAGTACTCGGATTACAGGTGTGCGCCACTCTGTCCGGCCTACCCGCTCTCCTGAACCATCTCCCTGGGGTGGGGAAGTGTGTCACCAGAGTCACGTCTCAGGGGCTCCTCGGATGGCTGCTGTGAACCCCAGCTGGGGTCTGGGCCGGTCAAGAGCTTTGCTCTCATATTCCCCAAGTACTTTCTCCTAGAGGAGCTGTGCAGAGAGCTAAGGCCACCCCGCCTGCTATGCAGCTCAGGTATCATGCAAAAGCGATTTCCAGACTGTTCCCACAGACCAGCATCCATTAGGGGCCATACAATGGATGGCAGCTCCACCAGGGAAGTGGTAACTCATGGCGGGCTGGGTGGGTCTCAAGACCTCGGATGCCTGCCCTGGGGCTTCTGGCTCCCAGCCCCAGCTCTCAAGATTAATGGGCCAGTGGAAAATTCCTCCCTGGGTTCTTTTTTTTTTTTTTTCCCTGAGCTGCAAGCGCCCCAGGGTGATGCTTTCCCATTTGTCAGGACTGGAGGACCCCACCCTCACCTGGACGGGCGGGGGCTCACATTGCAGGAGGGCCAGGTGGAGGCTGGGCAGCTGCCTGGGGTTGGCCCGCTCTGGGGGGAAGGAGGCCCTGCGAACATGGAGTTGTGATTTCGCAGGTCCCTAAGCTTTCAGCATCTTCCAACACAGAATGCAGAGTCTTAGATGGCCGGAACTAGAACTTAGAGTCCCTTGATATGGAAGCAAAATGCCTGTCCCTGAATGTGCCCTCTCTTAGCTGTTTCGGAAAGCAAGGAACATTTTCTGTCTTTAAAGAACTTTGGGACTAATGCCCCCAAATTAAAAGTGACTACCCATGTGTTGGGATTATGGGTGTTCCTAGTTCTTTTTTTTTTTTTCCTCTCTCTCTTTTTGGTCCTAGGGATTGAACTCAGAGGCACTCTACTTCTGAGCTACACACCCAATCCTTCTTTAAATTTTGAAATAGGGTCTTGCTAAATTGTTGAGGGTCTTGCTAAGTTGCTGAGAGTCTAAGTTGCTGAGGCTGTCTTCGAGCCTGCGATCCTCCTGTCTCAGCCTCCCAAGTATTGGGATTATAGGCATGCACCACCATGTCCAGCAATGTTCCCACTTCTTTATATGTTCCTTTCCAGCTTTTCTATAATCAGTATGTTATTGCTATTTTATCATTACTATTTTTTTTTATTCTTTATTTTGAAACAGGGTCTCACTAAGTTGTGGAGGGTCCCACTAAGTAGCTAAGGCTGGCTGCAAACCTGCGATCCTCCTGTCTCAGTCTCCCAAGTACTGGGATTACAGGCATGTGCCACCACTCTGGGTGACTGCTTTTCAGTTTCATGTGTCTATCTTTCGTCTTCCCTCTTTTCTTTTTTTTTTTTTTTGCGGTACTGGGGATTGAACTCAGGGGCATTCTACCTCCGAGCTACACCCCCAGCCCTATTTTTTATTCTTTATTTTGAAACCGAGTCTCACTAAGTTGCGGAGTGCCTCACTAGGTAGCTGAGGCTAGCCGCAAACCCGGATCCTCCGGTCTCAGCCTCCCAAATGCTGGAATTACAAGCGTGCGCCACCACACCTGGCTCCTCTTTTCTTTTTTTTTTTGTGGTACTGGGGATTGAACCCAGGGGCATTCTACCTTTGAGCTACATCCCCAGCCCTATTTTGTAATTTTTATTTTGAAACAGGGTCTCACAAAATTGCGGAGGGCCTCACAAAGTAGCTGAGGCTGGCTGTGAACCCGAATCCTCCTGTCTCAGCCTCCCAAGTACTGGGATGATAAGCATGTGCCACCACATCCGGTTTCCGTCCTCCCTCTTATGTGCTCCCTTTGGGGTCATGCCGCTGAGAATTGGTATTTACCTTTCTGTGCCATCTATTCTTCACCATCAGATGGGTTTCTTTGTCTACCCTGTTACTAATTATCTTCCCACTGTTGGACATGGTGGTGGTGCACGCTTGTAATCCCAGTACTTGGGAGGCTGAGACAGAAGGATTGGAGGTTCGAAGCCAGCCTCAGCAAGTAGTGAGACTCTCAGCAACCTAGGGAGACCCTGCTTCAAAATAAAGAATAAAAAAAATAGGGCTGGGGGTGTAGCTTGGAGGTAGAATGCTCCTGGGTTCAATCTCCAGTACCACAAAAATAAATAAATAAATAAATAAATAAATAAATAAATAAATAAATAAATAATAAAGGCTGGAGGTGTAGCTCAGAGGTAGAATGCCCTGGTTCAATCCCTCCGTACCATAAAAAAAAAAAAAAAAATACAAGGATTAGCTTTCAGTACGCATACACACTTCAGTTTAAGTAAAACTGATTTATGAACATCAGGAGGAATTACTTGCTTCGCCAGATGCTTCACTAATAAAAAGGATTCGCTATAGGATTGCTTTATGCAGCCAGCTCCCCCTGCATTCAGATGACGTCATGACAGAATTCCATGCAGATGCGGTAGTGTCGCCTGCGAGAAGCAAGCAGGACCCGTTGGCGTCCTTACGAACCCCGATG
>PVLC010021154.1:15892-28416 GCA_004027655.1 Graphiurus murinus
AAAAAAAAAAAAAAAAAAAAAAAAAGAACCCCGATGTCGTGCTTTTCTAGTGAGACTTTGAAATCACTGTCTTTTTACCCCAAAGGTGAGGTTGCTGACGGTACTGAGTAACTCGAATTGTGGTTACAAGGTTAAAATAATAAGCCTCCGCCGGGTGTGTTGGCGCACGCTTGCGATACCAGTACTTGGGAAGCTGAGACCGGAGGATCCAGGTTCATAGCCAGCCTCAGCTACCTAGTGAGGCCCTCCACAACTTAGTGAGACCCTGTTTCAAAATAAAGAATAAAAATAGGACTGGGGATGTAGCTCGGAGGTAGAATGTCCCTGAATTCAATCCCTAGTACCACCTAAATAAATAAATAAATAAATAAATAAATAAATAAATAAATGAATGCCTCATGCTGACAGTCTGATTCTGTACCATCCAGGACAGAGGGATTACCGCAGCATGGTGATGCTAATTTCTTCTGAAGTCGGGAGGCTGGGACTGGATGCTGGCACAGATAATTCCTAGTGAGTGTTCTTGGGCTACTCACCTGGCCCTTGGACACCCTTCCCTTCACTCCCTCCCTCTTTTCCTTCTTTTCTTTTTCTTTCTTTCTTTTTTTATGTGTGGTATGGAGATTAACCCAAGGGCATTCTACTTCTGGTTTTTTTTTTTTTTTTTTTTGTGTGTGTGTGTGTGTGTGTGTGGTACTGGGGATTGAACTCGGGCATTCTACCTCCAAGCTACACCTCCAGCCCTAATTTTTATTCTTTATTTTGAAACAGGGTCTCACTAAGTTGCGGAGGGCTTCACTAGGTAGCTGAGGCTTGCCGAGAACCCAGATCCTCAGGTCTCAGCCTCCCAAATGCTGGAATTACAAGCATGTGCCACCACACCTGGCTTGGCATTCTACTTCTGAGCTACATCCCCAGTCCTTTTTTATTTGGAAACAGGGTCTCACTAAGTTGCTGAGGGCCTCGCTAAGTTGCTGAGACTGGCTGGAAACCTGCGATCCTCCTGTCTCAGCCTCCCGAGTACAGCCTCAAACACTTATTGAGGCTGTCAGCAATTTAGCCAAACTCTGTTTCCAAATAAAGAAATAAAATAGGGCTGGGGTGTAACTCAGAGGTAGAATGCCCCTGGGTTCAATCACCAGCAAAACACACACACACACACACACACACACACACACACACACACACACACTACAAACAAACAAACAACAAACAAACAAAGCCTGTATTGTCCCAAGATGAGGGAAGGGATATCACAGATGTCTTCATTCTCCCTAAGGACCTAGAGAGGAATGTAGATTAGAGTCCTGCAGACACTGGACTCTGAAGACTCCGCACCAAGCAGGCTCCCAGAGATGAAGGTTCTCTCCTTTGCTATGGCCCCCACTGTTCCCAAGATGCACCGTGTCCCTGTTCAAGACCTCAGTTGCCCTGTCTGTAAAATGGAACTGCTATTTGTCAGTTGTTGATTCACAGAACATTGTGTGCAGAAGCTAATTATCAACTGTTCTGGACTCAGAGAAGGGACAAGGAGACGCCACCTGCCTGATGGTGTAATTCTACCCATTGCATGGGTCTTGGAGAAGGGAATGCAGCAGTCAGGGGCTTGAAAATGAATGATTGCCAGCCGGGCATGGTGGGGCACACCTGTAATCCCAGTACTTGGGAGGCCGAGACAGGAGGATTGTGGGTTTGAGGCTAGCCTCAGCAACTTAGCAAGACCTTGTTTCAAAATAAAAAAATAAAAAGGACTGGAGGGTATAGCTCAGAGGTAGAATGTCCCTGGGTTCAACCCCCAGTACCAAATAAAAAAAAAAAGTGATTTTCTGCAAAAGTAACCCCTGAGTCCCCAGTCAACAGTTCTGAGGAAATGTCCCCTTGATCTAAGTTTCAAGTAACTGGATTTTCAGTGAAATGGAGCTGCGGCCTCCTGGAAAATCAGCTCAAAGCTTGGCTGACAAAATGGTTGAACCTGTTCAGATTCAGAATAAAATAGACATAGGCCATGAATGTTGTCTATTTTTCTTCTCCAGCCCAATTTCTGCTTCCATCCCAGTCCTAGTCTGTGACTCCCTTTTCTGCAAGAAATGAGGCCAGGGCCAGGCATGGTGGCGCACGCTTGTAATCCCAATACTTGGGAGGCTGAGACTGGAGGATCCGGGTTTTTGTCCAGCCTCAGCTACTTAGTGAGGCTCTCTGCAACTTAGTGAGACCCTGTTTCAAAATAAAAGAATAAAAAATAGGGCTGGGGGTGCAGCTCGGAGGTAGAATGCCCCTGGGTCTTTCTTTGCAGAGAGCCACCCTCCACTCTGTCCCCGCCCTTCCCAGGTATGGGCGAGGAGATGAGGTTTCTTCCTCTAAAGTCCTGACACAGGTGGGCTAAGCCGCTGAGAGTTTATCAAGCTGGTGCATAAGGGTGGGGTGTAGCTCTAGACCCCCCACGGGGAGCGCCTGGACACCAGGGCCGCCTCCTCTGGCGTCTGAGGTCTCAGCCCAGCTGCTGGGTTGCAGGACTGGACATCCGTTGGCTAAGCAACAGGCTGATGGGCCCATGAAGGCTGCTGAGGCGAATTCCTATCTCCCAGGGAGCATTCCATAGCGCCTTGGAGGTGGCGAAGGGGGGCCGCCACCTCAGAAAGGGTCGCGGGGAAGCAGCTGGCGAGGGCGTGGTGTGTGCGTGGTTTGGGCTGTGGACTCCCGCGCGGGGCCCTCCCTAAGCCACACCCCCGGGCCAGAGGGCGTGGCCCGGGCACCTCCCTAGCCGCCCACTCCCACGGCAGGAAAAAGGGAGGGGCGGGAGGCACCTGCGTCTGCCTCGGGCCCAGGAGAAAAGCCGGCGACACCTGCTGGGGCTGTCCCCTCCCTCCCTCCCTGGGGAAAAGGGTGGGAGCTGCTACCTCCAGCCGCTGCTTGCCCGATGGCCCGCCCGAGGGGGGAGAGCTGGGAACCCAGAGATGCCTGCTCAGGCTTCGGCTTCCAGAAGCCAGTTGGAGCCGGGCGTGGGGGGCGCACGCTTGTAACCCCAGTACTTGGGAGGCTGAGACAGGAGCATCGCAGGTTCGCGGCCAGCCTCAGCTACTTAGTGAGGCCCTCAGCAATTTAGTGAGACCCTGTTTCAAAATAAAGAATAAAAAATAGGGCTGGGGGTGTAGCTCGGCGGTAGAATGCCCCTGAGTTCAATCCCCATTACTGCAAATAAATAAATAAATAAATAAATAAATAAATAAATAAATAAATAAACCAATTGGCTGTTTCCCTGGAGCACTTGGCTAGAATTTTCCAGGCCCTTGGTGTTGCCCCTATGCAGACAGTTCAGAATAGGGAAGAACGTCCTTCTGGAAGACAGAAGTAGAGGGAGAAGAGTGGGCTCCTTCTCTATGTAGGTTCCTGCCGGTTGGAATTTGCCCCAGGATCCAGCTTGGGCTCCATCCCTACCTTCATTCTTAGAGACCAGATGATTCAGCCAGTTGGCTCCATTTAACTTTCCCTACTTCTTCAGAGGCAGCTACCCATCTACTTGGGGGAAAACCAGATTGATGAGCGTCCCCCAGCTCTACCTACTTTGGTTTCGGTTAGAACATTCCAGAACGGCAGGGCAGGATGACTTTGGCTGGTATTCGATGCCCCATCTCTCCAATTTTCTGCACCTTGGCTTATCAGGTGCTGTCATCTAATCGTGTTTCACATGCCAGCTATCCATGGCTCTTTGGTTTGTGCTTGTGTTTAACTAATAAAAAAAAAAATGCTTTTTTTGGTCCAGAAGTTGAGAATTTGAATAAGCCCCATCCTACCCCACATCATAGCTGCAAACAACTGTACTGCCAATGGATCTCAAATCCCAGCCAGGGAAGAGGGAAAGGGTTACCTCCCTAAAGTTTATTTTCTTCTTCCAGTTCCCAACTCAGGCTGAAAGTCTGGGGATTTTCAGTGAGTCAACCAGCAAGGTGACAGCTTAGCTTCCTGGATGGGGCCCAGTCGTATCAGCCATTACCCCCACCCCGCCCCACATGAGAGCCGCCAACTCCTCGTTACCTGCCAGAGATGGAAACCGAGGCCTCGGCACTGGCCAACTCATAAATATTGTGATTGAATATTAAATAGGGTATTGAGTTTAGCCCCTAGGCCACACGGTGCCCTACCAGCTTGTGAAGAGCCACGACGCTTCTATAAGCCAGAGTCTTAACAACTTTTCACTTTTGGTCTCTCCTCTCCTCTCCTCTCCTTTCCTCTCCATTTCTCTCCCCTCCTCCCCCCCTCTTTTTTTTTTTTTTTTTCATTACTGGGGATTGAACTCAGGGACATTCTACCTCCGAGCTACACCCCCAGCCCTGTTTTTTATTCTTTATTTTGAAATCGAGTCTCACTAAGTTGCAGAGTGCCTCACTAGGTAGCTGAGGCCGGCCTCAAATCTAGATCCTCCGGTCTCAGCCTCCCAAATGCTGGGATTACAAGCGTGCGCCACCACACCTGGCTTCCTCTTCTCTTTACTAGAGATTGAACCCAAAGATGTTCTATATCTGAGCTACGCCCCAGCCCTTTTTATTTTTTATTTTGAAAAAGTGTCTTGTGGCCGGGTGTGGTGGGCACGCTTGTAATCTCAGTACTCGGGAGGCTGAGACAGTTGGATCACAGGTTCCAGGCCAGCCTCAGCAACTTAATGAGGCCATTTGCAACTTAGATCTTGTTTCCAAATAAAAAATAAAATAGGGCTGGGGGTATAACATGGAGATAGAATGCCCCTGGGTTCCATCCCCAGTACCCCCCCCCCCCCCCCCCACACACACACCAAAAAAAAAAAAAAAAAAGAAGAAGAAGAAAAAAGGTCTTGCTAAATTTCTGGGCTGGCCTCAAACCTTCAGTCCTCTTGTCTCAGCCTCTCAAGTACTGAGATTATCGGCATGGGCCACCACGCCTGGCTACCTTTGCTTTCTTAAAGCAATGGACAGAGCCAGGCGTGGTGGCACACGCTTGTAATCCCAGCATTCGGGAGGCTGAGACCGGAGGATCCAGATTCGGGGCCAGCCTCAGCTACCTAGTGAGGCACTCTGAAACTTAGACTCGGTTTCAAAATAAAGAATAAAAAATAGGGCTGGGGGTATAGCTCAGAGGTAGAATGCCCCTGAGTTCAATCCCCAGTACTGCAAAATAAATAAATAAATAAATAAATAAATAAATAATAAATTAATTAAAGCAATGGACCTCTATTTGGTGACCAAAGACTAGTGTCCTTAGATGACATACAGAAAGGCCTTTCTTGATGTTTGTTTTTAGAAACAGGTGTTGTTAGCTTCTTTGCAGACCCTGGGAAAAGGGACTGCTTGTCGTTGGGTGTCAGGATAGCAGCCATTCTGTGGACCTGGAGAGAGTCAGAAGGGAAGCAGCCGGGGTAGGAGCTGGCCAGCAGGAGGGAGTCACCTCTGAAGCCTCCTCCTTATCCGCAGGAGGATCTCAGACATCAAAGAGCACTCACATTAGGAGGGAATCAGATGCCTACCTGGGATCAAATACTAAAGGAGTTTCCAGCCCAGGTAGCTGAAACTTATCATCTCGCCATTATCTGATGCTGGCAAGGGGCAGCCCCAGCGACTCTGAGAATAACCTGGGGGCATCCCCACGTGCATGCGTGCACTGGACAGTCTGCAAATAATAATCACCAGGGCTAGCCCCTCGCCCCCATTCTGATGTCCTCTCTCCAACCATCTGCACCGTGGCCAAGGAAGGAAGAAGCAGGACTCAGCCCTCCAAAACTGATCTGCAGAGATAATGTTACCCCTTCATCGTCGTCCTGCTTAGAAGAGTGCCTGGGAAGGGCTCAAGGCTGAGATGAAAGTTGTGTGTGTGTGTGTGTGTGTGTGTGTGTGTGTGTGGCAGTGTTTAGATACCCTCCATTTTTTTTTTTTTTTTTTTTTTTTTTTTGCGGTACTCAGGATTGAACCCAAGGACATTCTACTTTCGAGCTACACCCCCAGCCCTATTCCTATTTTTTATTCTTTATTTTGAAACTAAGTTGCAGAGAGCCTCACTAAGTAGCTGAGGCTGGCTGCGAACCTGTGATCCTCCTCTCTCAGCCTCCCAAGTTCTGGGATTACAAGCGTGCGCCACCATGCCCGGCTCCTACTTTTTTTTTGTATTGAGGATGGAACCCAGGGGCATTCTACCTCTGAGCTATACCCCTGGCTCTATTTTATTTTTATTTGGGAACAGGGTCTTGCTAGGTTGATGAGACTCTTACTACTGGGATTACAAACACTACCATGCCCAGCTCCCAGCTGATTTTTATTTTTTTGCGGTACTGGGGATGGAACCCAGGGGCACTCTGCCTCCAAGTTACACCCCCAACCCTATTTTTTATTCTTTATTTTGAAACAGGGTCTCCCTAAGTTGCAGAGGGCCTCACTAGGAAGCTGAGGCTGGCCGCGAACCCTGATCCTCCGGTCTCAGCCTCCCAGATGCTGGGATTACAAGTGTGTGTCACCACACTCAGCTTTATTTCTTCTTTGGAAACAGTGTCTCTTAAGTTGCAGGGGTTCTCACTAAGTTGTGGAGGTTAGCTTCGAACTGGTGATCCTCCCATCTCGGTCTCCCAAGTACTGGGGTTATAGGCGTGCCCCACCACGCCTGGAAAATCTTTTTTTTTTTTTCCGGTACTGGGGATTGAACTCAGGGGTGTTCTATTTCTGAGCTATACTCCCAGCTTTATTTTTTTATTCTTTATTTTGAAACTGGGTCTCACGAAGTTGCGGAGTGCCTCACTAAGCAGCTGAGGCTGGCCAAGAACCTGCATCGTCAGGTCTCAGCCTCCCAAATGCTGGGATTACAAGATTTTCCATGCCTGGCTTGGAAAATCTTGAGTTTTCTTTCAGGCAATTTGAGTCATACAGTTTTCTGCCAAACAAATCAACCAAGATTTCCGACTCACCACCTTTACTTCTAAGACCGGAAGTGCTAATCCTCCTAATCACATGTTATGTTGGATCTCTGGACTGTGGTTAGTTATTATTATTATTATTTTTGTTACCAATGGAGGATTCCCATAGCTTCTAGTTTTACTTTATCTCCTTTCTCTTTCTCTATTTTTTTTTTTTTTCAGTACTGGTGAATGAACCCAGGGTCATTCTATCTCTGAGCTACACTTCTAGCCCCCTTTATTTTTTATATTTATTTGGTAATGAAGGTTGAATCAGGGTCATCTTATCTCTGAGCTCCATTCCCAGCCTTACTTCATTTTTTATTTTATTTTATTTTTATTTTTTTCGGTACTGGGGATTGAACTCAGAGGCATTCTACCTCCGAGCTATACCCCTAGCCCTATTTTTTATTCTTTATTTTGAAACCGAGTCTCACTAAGTTGCAGAGTGCCTCACTAGGTAGCTGAGGCTGACCGGGAACCCGAATCCTTCAGTCTCAGCCTCCTGAATGCTGGGATTACAAGCGTGCGCCACCACGCCCGGCTCCATTTTTTATTTTGAAACAGGGCCTTGCTAAATTGCTGAGACTGGCCTTGAATCTTCGATCTTCCTGTCTCAGCCTCCCAAGTACTGGGATTACAGGTGTGTGCCACCAAACCTGGCTTCTCTTTCTCTTTTCTCTTTCTTTCTCTGTCTTTCTTTCTATTTTGTAGTACTGGGGATAGAACCCAGGGGCATTCTACTTCCGAGCTACCCCCCCCCCCCAGTCCTATGTTTTTATTCTTTATTTTGAAACAGGGTCTAACTAAGTTGCAGAGAGCCTCACCAAGTAGCTGAGGCTGGCCGTGAACTCGAATCCTCCCGTCGTAGCCTCCCAAGTACTGGGATTACAAGCATGTGTGCCACCACGCCCGGCTGTTTCTCTTTCTTAACTCCTATTCATTGAGGAAGCTGGTAAGGGTGTTGGAAGACGGTCACAATATTTAATTGGTTCCAAAATGCCAGAAGTAGCTCAGAAGTAGAATGCCCCTGGTTTCAATTCCCAATATTGAAAGAAAGAAGGAAAGAAAGAAAGAAAGACAGTGCAGTATAGTGCTTTTAACACAGTCATGCACCTGTAACTTGTAATTCCAGCCCAGAAGCTGACTCTCGTCTGTGGCAGCTCATTTGACACCTGCCTCAGTTTCCCCATCCATCAAGTGGGAATGATAACTGTAGTCACCAGGGCAGGGCTGTGCCTTAATTAGCTAATGATGCTAAAAGGCTTTGAAGAGGCTCCCAGAAGCGGCAGTTGAAGGGCGAGTATTATTAAGACATGACCACGCCGTCAAGCAGGCAGCCCTGGGGAGACTAACTGTGGTCTGGAGTCACCCCTGGATCTGCGCGGAGGCTGGACTTCAAAACCCCGGGGCCCTGGGCAAGAGTGACACATGACGCCACCAGGAGGACTGTGATCGGCAAGATGTAGCCGCGTTCTCTCCCCAGAGCAACCAGATGTGGTGCTGAGTCCTGGCCCGGGCCAAGGGTGAGAGGGGGCCCTGGGGCCAGGCAGGGGGAGGGGAGGGACAGGAAGAGGCTCCACTGCTGACCACAGCCTTGCCTTCAACAGCGCCTGGGAAAGGCCACTGGCGCGCCATCCTCCCTCCCTCCCTTCCTTCTTTGTTGGGGTACTGGGGATCCTACCTCCAAGCCACACCCCCAGCCCTATTTTATTTTATTTTATTCTTTTTTGCTGTACTAGGGATTGAACCCAGGGGCATTCTACCTCTGAGTTACAACCCTAGTCCTATTTTTTATTCTTTATTTTGAAACAGTGCCTCACTAAGTTGCTGAGTCTGGCCCCGAACCTAGATCCTCCTGTCTCAGCCTCCCAAATACTGGAATTACAAGCATTCTCCACCACGCCCAGCTTATTTTATTTTTTGTGGTACTGGGAATTGAACCCAGGGACATTCTACCTCCGAGCTATGCCCCCACCCATATATATATATATGGGTGGGGGCATATATATATTTGGAAACAGGTTTTCAGTAAGTTGCTAATAGCCTTGCTAAATTGCTGAGTGCTTTGCTAAGTTGCTAAGGCTGGCCTTGAACCTGTGATCCTCCTGTCTCAGTCTCCCAAGTCCTGAGATTACAGGCACGTGCCACCACGCCCGGTTTATCTTATCCTTTTAATTGATGTTTATTTCTACCAAAAGTCATTGTTTCCAGTTCCACGTAGAGATTAAAAACCCATTGAAGCTGGGCAGGGTGGTGCATACCTGTAAAATCAGTGTTTTGGAGGCTGAGACAAGATGATCACAGGTTCAAGGCCAGCCTCAGCAACTTAGCTAAGGTCTCAGCAACCTAGTGGGATTCTGTTCCAAAACCAAAATAAATAAATAAATAAATAAAAAGGGCTGGGGATGTAGCTCAGAAGTAGAATGCCCCTGGGTTCAGTCCCAGCACCAAACAAACAAACAAACAAACAACCCATTGAAGAGAGGAACTCTTTGCTTTTTATTACTTTAGCAGTCACACAGGTTGGAGCACTAATGTATTTAATTTTCCAAAAACCTTATGAGGCAGATGGTTTTATCGTGTGTGTGTGTGTGTGTGTGTGTGTGTGTGTGTGTGTGTGTGTTTTGCTGGCGATGGAACCCAAGACTTCGAGGATGCTAGGCACACACTTTACCACTGAGCGATATCCCTGACTCTTATGATTGTACTTTACAGAAGATCGCCAACATTGAACAGTTAGTAAGTTTCCAGGCCTGTGGTCTTGGTAATGGGTGGCTCTTTTGGGTCCTATAGCAAACTTCTCAACCTCCTGAGACTGGGAATCCAGGGCGCAGGACTCGAGGCCTAGTGCTTTTGGTGACAGAGTAATGTGCGTCCTCTACCTCTGCTGGGAATTGACTCCACCCAAGTCCAGCACCCCACTGCCTAGCGTAGGGTCACCAATAATACATCTGCTGGAGTTGAGTCCCCAGACTAATTGCCTTTAGTCATTACTCTTTGTTCCCAAGTAGTCCCTTTAAAGCAAGAAGGTGTAACAAATAATGGCTCCTTCCCATTTAATGATACACTCCGTTGATCCCTTATCTTTAATAACAGATGGTCACACAGAGACATCACCCCAGTAGAGAACGCTTGCATTTCCCACTTTCTTCCTTTCGGGGTCCCCCAAAGGGCTACACCCCCGGTCCTTTTTATGGGCGTTCAGTCTCCTGGTGGGACACTGACTCAAATTGAGGCCAGGGGCTCTGGAGGGGGGGGGCGATAGTTGTCATGAGTCCTTCCTGACTCTGCCTCCTTTCCTTCCGCCATGGATTATGTGTTCGTGAAGGTGGACTCGGTTGGAGACTAGACCCTTTTTGGAGCCGCGCCCTTCGGGTCTGGGGGCAGGAGGTGGCGTTAACATCAGGTGATGCAGTCCTCACTGTCACACTGAAAGGCCTCCAGGTCGGTTTTTCTTATTCTACTTCCTTTTACGTGGGAGCAATTAACCTTCTCACCCATCCACACCAGGAAGGCAAAGGAATGGCTTCCAAGGGGGGCGTGGGCCTCTGTCCTCCAGCAGCTGCTGCGCCTAGGACAAATAGTACTTTTTTTTTTTTTTTTTTTAATTTTACAGGGCACACATTTCTCCCTACCACCTCCTCCTCCTCCTCCTCCTCCGCCTCGTTATCAGCACATTGATAACTGCCAACTCACTTCACGGGTTAATTCTCTTCATTCTTCAAGTTCTTCCAGGTCCTTCCCTTCCCTCTGGCCAGGAGGAATGAGTCAGTTCAGGCCCCTGGTCAAGAAAAACCTCCTCCTTCTCTTCCTTCTCCTGTAACCACCCCCGAGGACCAGTAATTCTGAGGTCATCTGGACCCGGCTCCCTTGGCCCTCCTCCCCGGTTTCCTGCCAATATTTTCTAGGAATTTCAAAGACCACTCTCAGATATCTCCAATCTGCTTGCGGAAATGCTAATCTTTGCAACTTGTGGAGTATCTTGTACGTACAAGGCGCTGTGCCTGACACTGTAAGGATTATTTCATTTCATCTCCATCATAATTAGTATTATTATTATTATTTTTTGCAGTTTTGCAGTACTGGGGATTGAACTCAGGGGCATTCTATCTCTAAGCTAAACCCTCGGTCCTATTTTTTTTGTGTGTGTGTGTGTTGTGCGTGTGTGTGTGTGTGTGTGTGTGTGTGTGTGTGTGGTACTAGGGGCTGAAACCAGGGGCATTCTACCTCTGAGCTATACCCTCAGCCCGATTTTTTATTCTTTATTTGAAACAGGGTCTCACTAAGTTTCGGCGGGCCTCACTAAGTAGCTGAGGCCACGAACCCAGATCCTCTAGTCTCAGCCTCCCAAGTACTGGAATTATAAGCGTGCGCCACCACGCCTGGCCCCAGTCCTATTTTTTTTTTTTTTTTTTTTTTTTACTGGGGGTGAAACTCAGGGGCATTCTACTTCTGAGCTATACCCCCAGCCCTATTTTTTTATTCTTTATTTTGAAACAGAGTCTCACTAAGTTGTGGAGGGCCTCACTAGGTAGCTGAGGCTGACCAGGAACCTGGATCCTCCGGTCTCAGCCTCTCAAATGCTGGGATTATAAGCGTGGGCCACAACACCTGGCTCCTTTATTCTTTATTTTGAAACAAGGTCTCATTAAGTTGCAGAGGGCCTCACTGAGGCTGGCTGTGAACCTGGATCCTCCTGTCTCAGCCTCCCAAGTACTGGGATTACAAGTGTGCGCCACCATGCCCAGCTTGTAAACCTGCTTTTGAAAGTAAAATCAACCCAAAATATTAAACTCAGTTAAAAATACAGTCCAGAGCCAGGCGTGGTGGCGCACGCTTGTAATCCCAGCATTCGGGAGGCTGAGACCGGAAGATCCGGGTTCGCGGCCAGCCTCAGCTACCTAGTGAGGCACTCCGTAACTTAGTGAGACTCGGGGTTTCAAAATAATGAATAAAAAATAGGGCTGTGGGTATAGCTCGGAGGTAGAATGCCCCTGATTTCAATCCCCAGTACCACAAAAAAACAAAACAAAACAAAACAAAAAACAGTCCAGAAATGGCCCTGGGTAAAAGTAAAAGTTTTCACTCTAGGAACCATCCCAAGCTGACCTAGTGGGGAGATCGCCGGCAGGCAGGACCGGCTGGGAGGGAGCAGGACCACCATTCCTGCCGTTTTTGGAAAAACAAATTAATTTTCCATCTGCAGAGACTTTAAAGGCGACTTGGGCGCAGACCAGAGGTGGAGAGGGAATAAGAGGTAAACTTCCTGGGGTGCTGTATGAGGCCTCAGCTACCCGGCAGCCAATCCCCCAATGGGGGATAAAAAAGCTCTCGCTGTCGCGGGCAGGCGGCCTTTATGACAGATGGCCATTGCCCTGCCGATCAGTAGATTTCATGTTTAGAAAGCTGACTTCGGAGCCGGGCGTGGTGGCGCACGCTTGTAATCCCAGCATTCGGGAGGCTGAGTCCGGAGGATCCAGGTTCGCGGCCAGCTTCAGCTACTTAGTGAGGCACTCCGCAACCTAATGAGACCCGGTTTCAAAATAAAGAATAAAAAATAGGGCTGGGGATATAGCTTGGAGGTAGAATGCCCCTGAGTTCAATCCCCAGTACC
>PVLC010021155.1:0-28245 GCA_004027655.1 Graphiurus murinus
TTTTTTTTTTTCAGTACTGAGGATTGAACCCTGAGGGCTTTCTACTTGTTTGCTACACCCCTAGCCCTTTTTATTTTTTACTTTGAAACAAGGTCTCACTAAATTACCATGTGCAAGCTGAGCCTCGAACCTACAATCCTCCAAGTACTGGGATTACGAGCATGCACCACTGCGCCTGACCCCATCCTAGCCCTTTTTATTTTTTTATTTTGGGACAGAATCTCACTAAATTGCCTCAGCCTCTTTTTTAGTTGCTGTTGTTTTGGGGTACTGGGGATTGAACTCAGGGGCATTCTACCTCTGAGCTACACCCCCAGTCCTATTTTTATTCTTTATTTGGAAACAGGGTTTCACTAAGTTGCAGAGGGCCTCACTACATAGCTGAGGCTGGCCAAGAACCAGTATCCTCCCATCTCAGCCTCCCAAAAACTGGGATTACAAGTGTGTGCCACCACGCCTGGCTGTCTCAGCCTCTTGAGTCTCTGGGATTACATGTATGTACCACACTGTGCCTGGCTGTGTATTTCTTCTCTTAATTGATTTAATATATATGTACATACATGTACATGTGTAGATATGTGTGTGTGTCCTATTGAGCTAAGAAAATGTCTCTAGATGGTAACTCAAGCCTATAGAAACAAGTTGGGCATGGTGGTGCATGCCTATAATCCCAGTACTTGGGAGGCTGAGACAAGAGGATCTCAAGTTCCAAGACAACATCAGCAAGTAGTGAAACTCATCAACCTAGTGAGACCCTGTTTCTAAATAAAAATAAAATATTGCTGGGAGTGTATCTCAGAGGTAGAATGCCCCTGGGTTCAATACCCAGTAAATAATAATAATAAAATAAAATAGGGCTAGGGAGTATAGCTCAGAGGTAGAATTCCTCTGGGTCAATCTCCAGAATCACTAAGAAAAAAAACCCAATAGAAGCTGGGCATGGTGGCGCACGCTTGTAATCCCAGCATTTGGGAGGCTGAGACCTGAGGATCTGGGTTCGCGGCCAGCCTCAGCTACCTAGTGAGGCATTCCACAACTTAGTGAGACCTGGTTTCGAAATAAAGAATAAAAAATAGGAGTCGGGCGTGGTGGCGCAGACTTGTACTCCCAGCATTCAGGAGGCTGAGACCCGAGGATCCGGGTTGGCGGCCAGCCTCAGCTGCTTAGTGAGGCACTCCGCAACTTAGTGAGACTTGGTTTCAAAATAAAGAATAAAAAATAGGGCTGGGGGTATAGCTCGGAGGTAGAATGCCCCTGAGTTCAATCCCCAGTACCAAAAAAAAAAAGAAAGAAAAGAAAAAAAAAAAACCTATAGAAACAAACAAAAAGAACTATAAAATAGAAGTAGTGGTCCATGACTGTAATCCCAGTACTTGGGAGGCTGAGACAGGAGAATCGCAGGTTCTCGGCCAGCCTCAGCTACTTAGTGAGGCTCTCTGCAACTTAGCGAGACCCTGTTACCAAATAAAGAATAAAAAATAGGGCTAGGAGTGTAACTCAGAAGTAGAATGTCCCTGGGTTCAATCCCTAATACTGATGAGGTAGAATAGAAGGAATAAAAATTTAGACAGAAAGGAGACAGATTGGGAAGGAAAAGGAAAAATATAGTTTTAAAATCTGGAGACAGCCAGGCGTGGTGGTGCAAACTTGTAATCCCAGAACTTGGGAGGCTGAGACAGGAAGATCACAGGTTTGCAGCCAGCCTCAGCTACTTAGTGAGGCTCTCTGCAACTTAGTGAGACCGTGTTTCAATATAAAAAGATAAAATAGGGCTAGGGGTGTAGGTCAGAGGTAGAATGCCCCTGGTTCCAATCCCCAGTACCACAAAAAACAAAAATTAAAAAGAAAAAAAAAAAAACTAGAGAGTTCATCATCTCTAACTCCACCTATAGGGTGTGTAGGGTCTTAGGCAGAAACCTCCATGGGCTCACACTCTTAATCTCAAAGGCCCCTCTCCCCACCTGAAATACCTGACAAAGGTCAGACCTCAGCCAGCCCCTTGTCAGACCTCAGCCAACTACCACCCATCATTGCTAAGAAACCTGAAGAAGAGGAGGTCCAGACTTCCACTGTGCCTACTCCCTCTTGGGAGTTCTATTAAAGAACTGCAAAGGCTGCAGAGACCCTCTTGGCCCAGATGATCTCCCCTTGCCTGCCTTCTCCCTCGAGTCCCTCACTCTCCTAAGTAAAACTCCTGCCTTTGTCCCTATCTGGCACATGTTGAAATTCTTTTCACCACAGAGGCCAAGAATCCACAAGAGATATCGTGCTAACCCATGACAGTACCACAAAACACAAAAAAATAAAAATAAAAAATAAAAGAGAGCCAGGCGTGGTGGCACACGTTTGTAATCCCAGCACTTGGGAGGCTGAGACGGGAGGATACGGGTTCGTGGCCAGCCTCAGCTACCTAGTGAGGCATTCCGCAACTTAGAGAGACCCTGTTTCAAAATAAAGAATAAAAACTAGGGCTGGGGGTATAGCTCGGAGGTAGAATGCCCCTGAGTTCAATCCCCAGTACCGCAATAAATAAATAAGTAAATAAATAAAAATAAAAGAGAGCCAGGCCACACTTGTAATTCCAGTACTTAGGAGGCTGAGGCAGGAAGATCACAGGTTTCAAGTGAGCCTCAGCAATTGAGGCCCTCAGTAACATAATGAGACCCTGTATCAAAATAAAATAGAAGTTGGGTGTGGTGGCACAGGCTTGTAATCCCAGTACTTGGAAGGCTGAGACCAGAGGATGCAGGTTTGAGGCCAGCCTTAGCTACTTAGTGAGGCCCTCTGCAAGTTAGTGAGACCTTGTTTCAAAATAAAGAATAAAAAATAGGGCTGAGGGTGTAGCTCAGAGGTAGAGTGCCCCTGGGTTCTGTCCCTTCTACCGCAAAATAAATAAATAAACAAAATAAAAAGGACTGGAAGTGTAGCTCAGAGGTGGAATGCCCCTGGGTTCAATCCCCAGCACGATAAGTAAATAAATAAATAAATAAATAAATAAATAAATAAATAAATAAATAAATAAATAAATAAGGCTGGAGATGTAGCTCAGAGATAGACTATCCCTAGGTTCAATCACCAGTACAAAAAAAAAAAGGTTGTTTTTCCTTGAAATGAAGCCAGCTGTAAACTAAAACAGCTGGTCACAGCCAGGTGTGGTGGCACACACTTGTAATCCCAGTACCTGGTAAGCTGAGATAAGGAGGATTGCAGGTTCATGGCCAGCCTCCGCAACTTGTGAGGCCCTCCCCAACTTAATGAGACCCTGTTTCAAAATAAAGAATAAAATGGGGCTGGGGGTGTAGCTCTGAGGTAGAATGCTCCTGGTCTCAATCCCCAGAACCACACACACACACACACACACACACACACACACACACACACACAAATGACATCTGGTCACCCCAATTACCGGATAAAGTTTGGAAGAAGTATATGTGGCCAACATGAAGTCATTCTATCTTGGTAATGGGTGTCATAGATTGTATCTGCTTGTGTGTGTGAACGGATGAGATTTCCTTCTGTCTTTGTGATTTCTTAGCAGACTGCTTGGGGTGCACATCACATTCTGGCTGAATGCTTATTTGGTAATAAAAGTGTTTTCTTTCTCAACTATGTTTTTGGAGAGGATTCCTGAATTGGGAGAAGATTTTGGTTTTTTAACAGTTCTCAAGTTTGAATCTGCTCCAGGGGGGAGTGTGCCTCGCTCTCAGCTCAAGCTGTTTAGTGGCACTCTTTCTCACACTCAGCTTTCTCTTTCTCTTTGTCTACCCGCACAACTTGGAGGATCATGCTACTCTGGCCCTAACTCCCTCATCTGCCAGCCTGAACCAGCTCCCATCTATCTGATCATCCCTTAGGTGACCTGTCCCTTTAAGATCCCCCCCTCCTCCCACCTCAGGCCGGATTTCCTCATCAGAGGCCAGCCCTTTAAAGCCAACGCTCCAGCTTTCCACCCTGTTGTGTACTGAGCCGGGGCTTCAGGGGCCTGGGGGCACAGGGAGTAGGCAAAAGTGAGCTGTGACCGTTGCATTCGGGCATCAACTCACTGCCTGGGGCACTGGAGCACTAGTGGGAATCATAGCTGGGACAGGGAAGAATGTGAGAGAAGGCAAAGCCACTCAGGAGTATCTGTGCCGGCCTGTGCCTCCCAAGGGAGGGGAAAGGACGGGAGCTCCCAGCAGCTAGCTGGACCACCCGGGGCCACACCCTAGCCAGTGGCAGAGGCGGGGTCTGAACTCAGATCAGCGGCCTCTCCTCTGTCTCCCCACACTTCCTTTCCCCGGGTTTTCTCTACTACGTGTGTGCACAGCAGTGTGTGCAGGAGGGGTGGTGATCTCCCCGCCGCCTCACTCAGGTTCTGTTTTCCTCCCAGGAACTGTCTGGCGATGCTGCTGTTCCTCCTGCTGCTGCTGCCGTTCCTCCTCCTCCTCCTCCTGCTGCTGCTGCCGCCGCTGGCCGTGCTCAGGCAGCAGAGGCCCCTGGGTGCCAGGCTGTCCTGGCTTGCCAGCCTCCAGCACCGGTTAGCCTGGGGGTTCCTGGGCTGGGCGGCCGCCCGGCAGCAGCAGAAACTGGAGCAGAGCACGCTGCACGTGGGCCAGAGCCAGCAGCAGGCCCTGACGTGGTGTTTGCAGGGAGCCCGGGGTCCCGGCGGTCCCCCCAGGGGGAGCACAGGTGTGTTTCCCAGGATCTCGGGGAGATGACCCAAAGAGAAAGAAACCCCACGGGGTCGTCAGATTCCCGTATCTGAACACCTGCCCAACACATTGCCAACAGTGGGACCTGTCCAGAAACCCACCCCGGCCTGGGGTTCACTCGAGTTCAGGATAGACTTTCCCACCCTGGGCCCCTTCACGGGCCTCTGCCTCAGGCCTCTTCTAGGGTCTCACCAGTCTTGCTTTGAAACTCTTGGGAAACTGTAGCTTCCTGAGAAGTTTCTGGTCTCTTTGAGGGTACAGACATGAGCACCTTCCGGAATCATCTCCCTCTGACCAAGGCCAGCGAGGTCCAGGAAGAAGAAAATGGGGGGCAGCTCCTGCCCCCTACGTCAAGCCAGTACCATGGGGAGATCTCTCTGCAGGTAAACTGGGGTGGCCAGAGCACTACCCCCAGAGTCCCCTGCTTGCAGCCCAACCCCCCATCTGGACGGGCAAAGAATGCCCATACTAGTGGTTCAGGGCCTGGCTCTGAGGCCCAGCCGACAGCCTTTCTTGTCTCCTCCCAGGCCACCCTGCTGGGTCTGGTGGCCCTAAACAAGGCCTACCCAGAAGCTCTGGCTCCAGGAGGCACTGCCCGTGTGACCCCTACCTCCCCATGGCCCAGCCCCCTGCCCTGGCCTGGGTGTGCCCTGGGCCAGGTGAGCTCCACAGGAGACAAGGACCCTCGAGCCCTGCTGCTGGAGGCACTGAGGTCTCCGGGGCTGAGGGCACTGGAGGCCGGGACAGCAGTTGAGCTCCTGGACGTCTTCTCTGACCTGGAGGCTGACGGTGAAGAGCTGGCCGAGGCAATAGCAGCTGGGAACCCGGGGGTGCCTCTCCCCAGGCGGGCAGCTGAGCTGCACAAGGCCCTAGAACAGGGACCCCGAGGACTGGCCCTTCGGCTCTGGCCAAAGCTGCAGGTGGTGGTGACTCTGGATGCGGGAGGCCAGGCTGAGGCCATGGCTGCCCTCGGGGCCTGGTGGTGCCAAGGGCTAGCCTTCTTCTCTCCCGCCTATGCTGCCTCTGGAGGTCAGTGGGACACAAGGGCAGTGAGGTGGGGCAGGGGTACAGGTCCCCCAGCTAGCTGCCATGGATTGAGCCCTGAGTACTCATCTCCTTTGATCCTCCCACATCCTGTATAGTGGGGACCAGCTGTGTAGTGGGGATCAGTCTTACAGATGGGAACGCTAAGGCGCACAGAGGCGGGGAGTTTCACACAAGCTCACACAGTACCAACATGGACTCCCAGCTCTGCAGCTTCACTGCCCGCTGTCTGCCTTTTCCCAGTTAGGGCCTAGGAGACAGCAGGCTGAGCCAGGCGGACCCAGGAAGGATGAGGTGGAAGGGCAGCAGTAGGATCAGAGGCTCAGCGGATGAGGGCCTGGAGTCCAGGGCCAGGCACCGCTTTCTGCTCTGGCCTGGCAGAAGGCGATGGCACCGGCCGGTGACACGGAGGCTGCTTTGCTCCCTGCAGGGGTGATGGGCCTGAACCTCAGGGCAGAGCAGCCCCAGGGGCTCTACCTTCTTCCCCCGGGACCCCCCTTCATTGAGCTGCTCCCAGTCAAGGAAGGAGCCCAAGAGGAGGCAGCCTCCACACTCCTTCTGGCTGAGGCCCAAAGGGACAAGGAGTATGAGTTGGTGGTGACTGACAATGTCAGCCTTACCAGGTGACTACCTGCCGGGCCCCTGCTGCCTCAGGCCCTCGGATGCCCTGCTGGGGACAGGGCCATGAGCTTGCCCTCACACTCAGTCCCACCCCATCAGGTGTCGCCTGGGTGATGTGGTTCAGGTGGTTGGTGCCTATAATCAGTGCCCAGTCGTCAGGTTCATCTGCAGGTAGGTGACCCCAGGGGTACTTCGGGGTTACCCTCAGGCCCCGGGCTCCATTGCTTCCGCCTTTCTCCTCCCCAGGCTGAGCCAGGCCCTGAGTGTTCGAGGAGAAGTTACTGGAGAGAATTTGTTCTCTGAAGCCCTGAGCCGGGCAGTGGGGCAGTGGCCAGGGGCCAAGCTGTTGGACCATGTCTGTGTGGAGAGCAGCATTCTGGGTAAACATCTCCATCAGCTCCTGCCTCCCATTCTGGGGTCGACTGTCCCCCAACCCACACCCACACCCACCCTGCCAGGAGACCTCTAGGAAGGAGATAAGACACAGCCTCCTCTGCTGCTCCTAACAAAAAGTCCCTCTCTGTCTCTAACTCTTATCCTTCCTGCCATGGTTCCCCTGATTTTCTTTCCTGACCTAGCTCATATTTAGGATTAGGCTCGAGGTTCCCCTCCCTTCCCCACTAAGAAACCTTTTTATCCCCCATAAATCTGGGAGCGGGGAAGATGGGCAGAGGCCTTGGCCTTGGAAGCGCCCTGTTCTCAGAAAGCACAGGCGCCTCTGGGCTTTGTCCACAGATTCCTCGGAGGGCTCCGCTCCGCACTACGAGGTGTTCGTGGAGCTGAGGGGGCTGAGGAATCTGTCAGAGGAAAACCGAGATAAGGTGAGGGGCGGGGGCCAGGGTCTGGCTGCCTGTCTCCTTCGCTCTGCACATTCCCAGGGCGCCTGTGCATGGGGATGGGGAGCGATGAGGGGAGAGGGCACCTGGGAGGAGAAGCCCCCTTCTGGGGTTCCTGGGAGGGAGAGATAGATCCCACAGCACACACGTGTACAGACAAGACTCCCTGCGTGCCTCATGCGCGTGCACACACAGCCACACGCCAGCCTCACTCAGGCCCTTCTGTTCCCAGCTTGACCACTGCCTCCAGGAAGCCTCCCCTCGCTACAAGTCCCTGCGGTTCCGGGGCAGTGTGGGCCCTGCCAGAGTCCACCTGGTGGGCCAGGGCGCCTTCAGAGCGCTCCGGGCGGCCCTCGCCACCTGCCCCTCGTCCTCCTTCCCTCCTGAGATGCCCCGGGTCCTCAGGCACAGGCGCCTGGCCCAGCTGCTGCAGAGGAGCGTGCTGTCCTAGCCAGACCTGCCAGCTGCCCGGCTCCCCTCAAGGCCTCCCCGGATGGGGCACTCTTGGCCAGAGACCTTCACCTGACAATGCCTGTCACAGCTGCTGGGCCTTAGGGTGGCCTCGGCCTAGTTGGCCAGCTCTGAGGTGTAGGCTTCAGGATCAGAGCGGACCCCAGAGTGCCCCACCCTGTCCCCCTCAGACATCCTGGAGGACAGTGCTAGACAGTCCACATACACACCGATGGCTTCCTGTGTCCCAGCCCGATGGTGGTCTCCAGCCACAGCCATCTGCTTGTCCAATATACCAGGTGGGCTGAAAGTGCTGAGGGGAGCTTGGGGTCACAGTTCCAGGAGTGACCCTTGGTCAATAAAGAACAAGAGTTGGGGGAAAAAGACCTCAACACCATTGCCCCTGAGTGAGACAAGTCTGGAGTGTCTTCACATGATCTCTCGAGGGTCCCCAGGAGGATGGCGCCCCCGCCGCCCACAGCCGTCACCCAACGCACGAGTGTCCTCCTGCTGGTTCTCTCCTCCCCCACTCCCTCCTTGTGCTTCCTGGATCAGCTCCCAAATAAATCTTTTGCACCCAGGTTCTTGACTCGGGTCTGCTTTGGGGAAACTGTATAAGGGCCCCGTTCCGCCTGGGCTCACCCTCTCCACCCAGCTACTCCTCTTTCTGCCCTGAGCTCCAACTCTTGGCTCCGGGCTGGGTTAGGCCCCAAGAGTGTGCACATGTAGGAGCCTTCGGGAACTCCCACCATGGCCGAGGGTAACCCAGCCGAGCCAGCCCTCTCCTGTCTCCCCCAGCCTCCAACCCTGCCCCAAGTGTAGCCTAAGGGTAAGGGGTTATCCCTGACTCCCTACCCTGCCTGAGCACTATCCTTTCCTGGATCAGTACCCACAAATCACTTCTATGGTGGGCAAGGGGGAAGCTATACTTCAAGTCAGAAAGCATCGCATCAGGTAGCAACCCCCAAGTCATCTAGGTTCAGCATCCACAGCAGTGAGGGGCCTGAGCCTCCCGACACTGTGAGACTTGCCCAGGGCCCCAGTGCAATTCCTCCTTAGTAAAGGCAGCACTGCACTAGATTGGCTTCCTGCTCGGCCTCTGAATGGCTTCTCAATCCTGTGACCCCATTTGCAGGCCCTCCCTCATACCAGCCAGCCCCACATCAGCCCATGAATCCTGTTAAGGCCTCCCTCAGCTGGGCAGGGTGGAGCACATCTATAATTACAGTATGTGGAAGGCTGAGACCGGGGGATCGAAGGTTCAAGGCCAGCCTCAGCAGTTTAGTGAGAACCTCAGCAACTTAGTGAGACCCCAAATAAGTTGGAGCTGGATGTGGTGGTGCACACTTGCAATCCTAGCACTAGGGAGGCTGAGACAGGAGGATTGGAAATTCGAGGCCAGCCCTAGCAACTTAGTGAGGCCCTCTGCAACTTAGTGAGACCCTGTTTCAAAATAAAATAGGGATGGAGGTGTAGCTTAGAGGTAGAATTTCCCTGGGTTCAATCCCTAGTACCGCTAAATAAATAAATAAACAAATAAATAAATAAATAAATAAATAAATAAGCAAGCAAGCTGAATGTGGTGGCACACACCTATAATCCCAGTACTTAGGAGGCTGAAACAGAAGGATAGTAGGTTCAAAGCCAGCCTCAGCAACTTAGTGAGGTTCTCAGCAACTCTGCTAGATGTTGTCTCAAAAACAAAAAATAAAATAGGGCTGGGGGCTTAGCCTGGAGGTAGAAGGCTCCTGAGTTCAATCACCAGTACCACAAAAAAAATAAATAAAATAAAATAGGGCTGCTGGGAGTGGTGGCCCATGCTTGTAACCCCAGCATTGGGGAGGCTGAGACTGGAGGATCCAGGTTCTTGGCCAGCTTCAGCTGCTTAGTGAGACCCTGTTTCAAAATAAAGAATAAAAAATAGGGCTGGGGCTGTAGCTTGAAGGTAGAATGCCCCCAGGTTCCATCCCCAGGACCGAAAATAAAAAATAAAATCGGGCTGGGAATGTAGCTCAGAGATAGAACACCTGTGAGTTCAATCCCCAGCACCACAAAATAAAGTCCTCCCCACAGGAGGAGCACTAGCCAGCTTGGTGAGTAAGACCCTTTGACCCTGGCCCTCTCCGGAGAGCCTGGACTATGAGGACCGGCCCCCACAGCCCACAAGAGCTAAGCAGTGTCAACTCCAGGCCTCCTTTCTTTCTTTCTTTCTTTCTTTTTTTTTTTTTTTTTTTTTTTTGCGGTACTGGGGATTGAACTCAGGGGCATTCTACCTCTGAGCTATACCCCCAGCCCTATTTTTATTCTTTATTTTGAAACCGAGTCTCACTAAGTTGCGGAGTGCCTCACTAGGTAGCTGAGGCTGGCCTCGAACCTGGATCCTCCAGTCTCAGCCTCCCAAATGCTGGGATTACAAGCGTGCACCACCACCTTTCTGAGGCCTGCCTCCTCCCTAGCCTACCAGATGGAGATTACTCTTCATGAAAGCCCTTCCAGGATGCCCGGCCCCACCCAGGCAGAACCACCACACCAGCCCAACTTTGCTTTTTGTCTGCGGTAGCCCTTTCCTCTGGGGAACTATAAACCCAGATGCCAGCCCACCGACACTTAATGTCCTCCTTGAAAACGGGGCCACATGCCAGGGCCCACAGTTGCTCCTGTGTCCACACGGGGCCTTGCCCAGAGCAGAAGCTCAGTAACAGTGCCCGGAATGAAAGAGAGCTCCAGCCTGCAGAGCATCACATCTGCACCCTCAGTGCTCACTCCCCTCCAGGCAGCCTGGCCCGGGCGACAGCTGCCGAGGAAGAAGCTGTCCTCCTGCTCTGGCAGAAGCTAGGCTTGGTTTCCTCTCCTACTGCCCATAGTCGATCTCCAAAGTTTTCCACTATGGAGGTCGATGAAAGGGGCAGAAAGGAAGGAGAGCTGGGGCGGGGTGGGGCAGCTCAGAAACCTGTTTCTATGGAGGAAGAAGGCCCTGAGCCTGATGGACCCCCAGGAGCAAGGACAAAGAGCCAAGGGGGAGAGGTTTGCTGGGTAACTGCCCCCCCCCAACACATTGTCCATGATAGGTCTCACCACTGCCCCTCCTCCTGCCCTTAATTAGCAGCTGCCCCCTCCCCCATTGTCCCAGGCCAGCGCCCCAGCCTAGGTCTCTTTTGTGTGCTCAGATTCCTGGGTGTAAGGTGGCCTCATTAGTGCCCAGAGACCGCCCCATCTCCAGGGAGCAGGCAGACAGACAAGGAGGGGACCAGGGGCGCAGTGATGGAACCCAGATCTCAGCGGCCATTCCTGGGGCACAGCCTGGAGACGGCCCCCCTGCAGGTCACTAATCTTAGACTCACCATTGTCTGGCCCCGGCCCTCATCTCTTCCCCCTCCCGCCACCCCCCACTGCAGAGCACTATAAACCCCAGGCCCCTGGTAGCAACGGCCTCAAGGTTCCTGGCTATTTGGACCACTGCACTGCAGAAACCTCCTTTCCAGACTGCCCCACCCTGAGCTCCAGACACCATGAACCTTCCCTCCATAAAGGTAAAGATCCAGGGACTCATTGTACCAGGGAGGCAGCTAAAGTACTTGATCAGGGAGCTGGAAGAAAGGGTGAAGGTGTCTCCCCTCTTGGTCTTTTCTCATGTGGGCGCTGAGGCAGGAGACTGGGGGGCTCTTGGTGACAAATCAGCCTTGGCTAGTGCGGGGCTTACTATGAGACTTACTATGTCTCAGGTGCTTAGGTTGTACCTGTCATCTCAAGTCATCCTCCCAGCAGCCCTGCACAGTAGGAATTATTTATTACCAGCTAATAGGTAAGGAAGCCTTGTCCCTAGAGACTGTGACACCAGTCCAAAGCCACGGTGTTCAATTTCCCGTGCAAGGGAGCACACAGAGGAGTCAATAGCTGTAATCCTGCCAATCCTTGATTTCCACGTGTTTGCCTTTTGCTAGGGTGGGGCAGGGGAGACACTAGATAGGGCTAGTGTTTTCACCGAGTTTATGACTCCTGGTGCTGACAGTCTCAGTCACGCCCAGGAGACACTCTTCAGATAGAGTGGTAAGACTTTAATAATGGGTACAACAGACTTGGACTAAAGGGGAGAGGAATCCATCCAGAGGGGAGAGGAATTCATTCTGCCCAGGCAGTCTCCAGGGGCTTCCAGGAAGAAATGCTCTCCTGGGTCTTGAAGGGTGAGCTGGCAAAAGAGCCAGACAGGAGCCCTTCACACCGCGGAGGCTCAGAGGCAGGAGGCAGGAAAACTTAAAGCGACAGCGAGGAACGATGGCAGGCCAGGGCCTGGGTTTGGGGGTGTGGTTGTGGACCCGAGGGAAGACCCCCAGCGCCTTGTTTCCGGCCTCCCTAGGTCTCCTGGGCCGCTGTGTCGCTACTGCTGCTGCTGCTGCTGCCGCCCGCGCTGCTGTCGCCTGGGGTGGTCGCGCAGCCCCTGCCCGACTGCTGTCGCCAGAAAACGTGCTCCTGTCGCCTCTACGAGCTGCTGCACGGCGCGGGCAACCACGCGGCCGGCATCCTCACGCTGGGCAAGCGACGGCCCGGGCCCCCTGGCCTCCAGGGCCGGCTGCAGCGCCTCCTACAGGCCAACGGCAACCATGCGGCCGGCATCCTGACCATGGGCCGCCGCGCAGGCGCAGAGCCAGCGCCGCGTCCCTGCCCCGGGCGCAGATGTCCTACCCCGGCCGCCGCAGCTGTCGCACCCGAGGGACGGTCCGGAGTCTGAACCCTCCTTCGGTCCCTGTCCTGGCCTGTCCTCTCCCTTGTCAGTCCCTACAAGAACGGCAATAAAGACGAGTCTGTTCGTGCGACTGGTCTCTGTTCCTGTGTGTCACGTCCAGCCCTCCAGGGGGCGGGAGAGCCTCTTGCTTGCTTTAAAGACGGGAGGACCTGGAAGTGTGTCTGCAACACTTAATGTTAGAAGAGCTTCCAGTGCAAGGAACAGTGCCAAGACCTGAGATGTAGAAAGAACTGCATCTGTGCATGCTGGGCCCAGGGAGGATGCAGGAAGGACGTGCCCCCACTTTGCTCTACTACTCATTTTGTAAGGGGGCCTTGATGGACAGACATAGAGCAAGGGAGCTTGCACAGGGGAACAGAATCCAACCGGAAGGGGGTGGGAGTTAAGTCTGCCCAAAAGGTAAGGCGTATGAGCCTCAATGAGGAATCTTCCAGAGTGGCTGCAGCATGCAGTATAGGGAGTGGGAAGCAGTAACCAAAAGGAAGGTGAATGTTCGGGTGGCCTGGATGGTGAAGGCCCTCACAAATCACCAGGCTTCGTACTTCATTCTGTGGTAATGGACGCCACAAAAAGTTCTTAAGCAGAGGTGGGACAAGGTTTTTTTCTGCCACTCTAGCTAAAGATGCCTGTGACAGGTTGAATTGTGTTTCCCCCTATTTCCCACTATTCAGAATGTGACTTTATTTGGAAATAGGTGCCTGCAGATGTAATCAGTTAAGATGAGATCATACCGGGGGAGGGCTCTAATCCACTATGAGCGGTACTCTTATAAAAAGAGGGAAATCTGACACAGAAAAGCACACAGGGGGAACTTGGGTTAACATGAAAGTAGAGACTGGAGCTGGGTGTGGAGGCTCGCGCTTGTAATCCCAGTACTTGGGAGGCTGAGACCGGAGGATCTGGGTTTGTGGCCAGCCTCAGCTGCTTAGTGAGGCTCTCTGCAATTTACTGAGATCCTGTTTCAAAATAAAGAATAAAAAATAGAGCTGAGGGTGTAGCTCGGGGGTAGAATGCCCCTGGGTTCAATCCCCAGCACCACAAAAAAAAAAAAAAAAAAAAAAAGTAAAGACCGGGGAGATGCATCTACAAGCCAAAGAATGATAAAGATTGCCAGCTACCCACCAGAAGCTAGCGGAGAGGAATCAACAGATTATTCCTCACAGCCTTTGGAGGGAGCCAACCCTGCCTTCACCTTGATCTTGATTTTTATTGTTTAAGTCACCCGCTTTGCTTGCTTTGTAGTGCTTTGTTATGTCAGTACAAGGAAACTAATGAGCATGCAAAAGTAGAGACAAAAAGAAATGTGGTACTTTTTAGCAATCTAACATCCCAGATAAGTCCAAGTTTAGACACACACCCCCAGGAGATTAAAGAGGGGTGCTCAACCTGCCCTCTTGCTCATCCAAGTTTCCACTCTTTTTTTTGGGGGGGGGAGGTACTGGGGATGATTGAACCCAGGGGCCCAGGGGCATTCTACCTCTGAGCTACACCCCCAGCCCTATTTTTTATTCTTTACTTTGAAACAGGGTCTCACTAAGTTGCAGAGAGCCTCACTAAGTAGCTGAGGCTGGCCTCGAACCTACAATTCTCCTGTCACAGCCTCCCAAGTACTGGGATTACAAGTGTGTGCCACCACTCCTGGCCAGGTTCCCACTCTTACTGACTCTAGCTGTTTTGTTCCAGGAAGCCGCCATCCTCAGCCCTGACACTCAGCTGCCTCAATAATTTTGTGCATAGGTAGTGAGGAAGTCCTGGGTTTGGTTCCTCTTGCTGCTACACTGGGTCCATCTTGGAAATTAGAGGTCAAAATTCACCTGTACATGCCAGGCGTGGTGGCACACGCTTGTAATCCCAGCATTTGGGAGGCTGAGACTGGAGGATCTGGGTTTGAGGCCAGCCTCAGCTACCTAGTGAGGCCCTCGGCAACTTAGTGAGACCCTGTTTCAAAATAAAGCATAAAAAATAGGGCTGGGGGTATAGCTTGGAGGTAGAATACCCCTGAGTTCAATCCCCAGTGCCGCAAAAAAGAAAAAAAAATTCACCTGTGCACCTTGGAGGCTTGCAAACATGACTCTGTCTATACCTCAAAACGATCGTTGGCAGGGAATGGTGGTTCATGCCTATAATTCCAGTATTTGGGAGACTGGGACAGAAGGACTGCAAGTTTGAGGACAGCCTTAGCAACGTGATGATGCTCAGTAACCTAGCAAAACTCTGTTTCAAAACAAAAAAAAGGGCTGGTGGTGTAGCTCAGAGGTAGAACGTCCCTAGGTTCAATCCTCAGTACCACAAAACCCAAAAACTATCTTTGGCTGTCCCTAACTTGCCTTCCAGACTCTCTTACCCCTGGAGGAAAGCAGAGGAAGCTGGATTAAATCAAGACATGAAGCCGAGCGTGGGTTCCGGGCTCATCCATCAAACGTAGCCTCTTAACTCTTGCTACCTCACACTGGCGCACCGGGTAGGGCTGGGGATGCCGCGAAATATCCCAACTCCAGCAGGCGGCACTGTGAACTAGACACCAACCTCAGCGTGGGCTGCTCGCGGGGAAACCCATGGGGTGGAGCCACAGGAGCAGCCAGGGAACCACGCGTGGGGGCGTGGTTACCCTGGAAGGAGGGCGTGTCCGCTCTCCAAGCTCCGCCCCACCATTTCAGGCCTCCCCTCCGGGTGGGCGTATCTTCGATTCTTTCCCCGAGAGACACGCGTGGGCCGCTCCCCTCTGGGAGGAGGGCTGCGGAGAGGGGTGCTGGTGTCCCTGGCGGTCCCTCCCTGTGTGGGGCCACGTGGCGGGCGCGGGCCGAGCCCAGGGAGAAGAACCCGACCCGTGGGGAGTTGGGGCAGGGAGGGACCAAGGCGGCGCCGCGCAGAGCTCAGAGCTACGGGGTTCGGAGCGGAGAGGAGGCTGCGGCGGCGGCGGCGGCGGCGGGGAGGGAGGAGGCAGACGGGCGCATGGGGCGTCCCGGCCCCGCGGGCAGCGTGCCCCCTCCGGCCCGGCCGCGCTGATCGCTCTCCAGGGCAGCGCCTCAACCCCTCGCCCCGGGGCCATGCCGGTCATGAAGGGGTTGCTGGCCCCGCAAAACACCTTCCTGGACACCATCGCCACACGCTTTGACGGCACCCGTGAGTGGGGCGGAGGCTGGGGCTGGGGTTCCAGCTGTGGGCCAAGCCTCCTCTGGGCCGGGTCGGGTCTTCTTGGATGAGGCCAGATCCGAGGAAGGAGAAGGGAGTTAAGGGTCTCAGGATCCCGAGGCAGTGGTAAAGAAACAGAAGCGAAGCACCCAGAGAGGGGAGGGGGGAAAATGGTCAAAAGCGCGGGGAAGAGGTGGGCAAGGTTAGGGGGTGTGACTGGAGGCTCTTTGTGCGGCAAAACTGAGAAGGGGCCGTGGGAGTCACCCACTGCGGGGCAGCGCTGCGCCGGGGGCGTGTGTGCGGGTATCTGAGACCTGGAGGTAGGACAAAGTGGACGGGCGTCCTAGGGACGCCCAGCTCCTCCTTCCCCCCGGGGGTGGGGGGATGAGAAAAGGTCAGACTTCGTCAGAACCTAGCTTGGGTTGAGGTCACGCGCCTCCAAATCGTGTGGGTATCTGTGTTTGAGGTGAGCTAGGCGGAGAGAGGGGTGGTCCTTGCGATAGAGGGATAGAGAGAACTCCCTGCTCGGCCACCCGAGCTTGGGTCCCAGGTTCAGCACCTTGGACAGCCACACAGCTCCTTTCCCCGCCTCTTCTCCTGCCATTCCCTCTTCCTACTCTGGAGCCCAGATATCTCCCTTTTCCCCTCTCGGGAACCCTGGCCGGGATCAGGAGGGTGGGGGAGCGGTACCCGAGGGCGGAAACCGAACCACCAGTGCCCTCCCCGCCTCCCCCCCCCAACACCGCCCTTGTTTCCATAGCGCCCATCACCTAGGCAACGACGGCCCTGGGATGGAAGAAGGAGGCTGCGCCCAGGGCCCAGGGCCTCCCAGGCATCCTCGGTGTCTCCATCAGCCACCCCCCGCCCTGACAATCACCTCTCTCAGGGCTTCAGGACTGGTTGTGTTTTAAGCCCCATTCCTCAACTGTGAGAGTGTCCCTGGGTGACCCACAGCCTCCCACCCCTTGGAGCCAGTCAGGTTCTGCTGCTGGGCTTGCTAGAGCACTATCCCCAATGCCCTCTCCAGTCTGACTTTAAGCACTGGGACAAATCTCCTGAAAATATCTAAAGGAATGCTAAAAAAGTGGGCTTTTCTTAGAAGGCAGCAACAAGGACACTTCTCGTCAGTGTCTTACCCCCACACTAAAGAAATTTGTGAGTTTGGAAATTTTCTGCCTTTTGGTCTCCTAACAATAAAAAGGTGTGATGTCATCAGAATCTTTGCCCTGCTCACTAGAATAGGACGACAGGATGGTGGCTATGCATGTGCTTCCCAAACTGAGTGAATGTGGGGGAATCAATCGCTTTGCCTTCTCCAAGTAGCACTTATTAAGTGCCAGGACTCGTTCTCCCCAAGTTAACTGATGTAACTCACAACAGCCTTGCAAAGAAGGTACATTGTGCCCCACTTTGCAGATAAAGAAACTGAGGCACAGGAGAGGTAATTAACGTGCCCTAGGTTGCAGTCAGTAAGTGGCAGGGGTGGTGCTGGAGCCCATGCTATTACTCACCATGCTACGCTTCCTTCTGCAGTCACAGCTCACTAGCTTGAAAGCAGGGGGATGAACTGCATGGGCTTTTGGGGGTTCCTCCTTCAAGGCTTCATAGTCCCTTCCTCAGTGTGAAGCCACCCTTGAGTCTTTGTCCCTTCGCTCTATCTCTTATCCTTATTTCAGACTATCCCAAATGAGGATCAGGAACCACATTGAAACCTTCTGCAAGCTTCTGGCTTGATGACCTCTGACCACAACTTGAGGGAGCTGCTGCCTACCTGGCAGCTAGCTCTCCTCCTGGCATGGACCTGACCTTGACCTTTCCCTCCAACAGACAGCAACTTCCTGCTGGCCAACGCGCAGGGCCCACGAGGCTTTCCCATCGTTTACTGCTCTGACGGTTTCTGCGAACTCACAGGCTACGCTCGCACTGAGGTCATGCAGAAAACTTGCAGCTGCCGGTTCCTCTACGGCCCAGAGACCAGTGAGCCAGCCCTGCAGCGGCTGCACAAGGCCCTGGAGGGTCACCAGGAACATCGGGCAGAAATCTGCTTCTACCGCAAGGATGGTGAGGGGCTTGCAGCCCTGCGCAGACCCCAGGCCTCATCCAGAGTCCACTGGGCATAGTCAAAGCCTGGCGCTCATCCCCTTACTGCCACAAACTGACTGTGGGACTGAGTTCATCTCTGACCCTCTCTGGGCCTCCGCTTTCCCATCAGGAAAATAAAGGAATCAGCTGATAAAATCTCTGGGGTTCCTTCCTTCTCTAAAACTTTGCCAAAGCCTTTGATTATGTCCAGAAAACGAGGGGGCCCAGGGAGAAAGGTATGGCATGAAGCAGTTCCTCTTCCTCCTTCCCTCTCTCCATGCCCACAGGCTCAGCCTTTTGGTGCCTCCTGGACATGATGCCCATCAAGAATGAAATGGGAGAAGTTGTGCTGTTCCTCTTTTCTTTCAAGGACATCACTCAGAGTGGAAGCCCAGGCCTTGGCTCTCCAGGAGCCCATGGGGACAGCAATCATGGTAACTAGGCAGGAGGCATGAATAGTCAGAAATCCTTACCAAAGGTCACACAAGACCTCATGCGATGAGCCCCAGCTTATCTCTGTACCCTTCCTCCCAACAGAAAACTCCCTTGGTAGGAGGGGAGCCAGCTCAAAATTTCGATCCACCAGGAGGCAGAGTCGCACTGTCCTGCGCCGACTGACTGGCCACTTTGGTCGCCGGGGTCAGGAGAGCATAAAGACCAATAATGTGAGTCCCATCCCCCCCTCAATATCTAAGTCCTTTGGCCTAGATTCCTTGGTTACTGTCTCCCTGCTTGCCTGGTCTCCCCACATTGGCTGTTCCTCTGTCCACCCGTTTCCCGTGCACTACTCTGTTCTCCATCCCATAGCTCCCCACACCTCCTCCATCCCCATCTCCCTTGCTGCCTTAGGTGGCTGACACTGCTCTGGTGATGTGACAAGGGTGGGGCTCTAGCAACAATTACATCATCTACCCCTGAACGACAAGGTTATACCAAGGGGTTCAGGGGGCAGGAGAGAGACCCAAGCTACTACAGGGAGAAAGCCCCCATTGTGTGCCTGGCATCTCATCCTATGCACCACCTTCAAAGATCCTGACAAAGCCAGGGTAGAATCTCCTCTGTGTAATATATTAGGGCTATGGGGATGGGGTGGGTGGTGCTAGCCTCCCTTCCCCCTGGGATATACCCATCCTCCACTAGGCTCCAAGAACCCAGGAGGACCTTGAGGGAGAAGTTAGTGACCCCTCAAACTAGGGCTGTAACTGATTTGTCATGGTCTCCTTCTCAAGTAGACTGAGGGTCAATCCTTGTAAATAAAACACAATTGGTTCAAAATGGTGCCTGGGCAGTAGCATGGCAGAGGGGAATGGAATCGTCGGGTGCGAGCCTCTGAATCCCCCTTTCTGTCTACTCTTACAGTCACCCTTACCGTGCCCACCAACCCCTTACTCCACCCCCTGCCTCTCCCTCCTCCCATCTTCACTCTCTCTTCCCCAAGAGTCCCCAACTGCCACCCCTCTCCCTTTAGAACGTGTTTGAGCCAAAGCCATCAGTGCCTGAGTACAAGGTGGCCTCCGTGGGGGGGTCTCGCTGCCTCCTCCTCCACTACAGCGTCCCCAAGGCCGTCTGGGATGGCCTCATCCTCCTCGCCACCTTCTACGTTGCGGTCACCGTCCCCTACAACGTCTGCTTCTCCGGCGATGACGACACCCCCATCACTTCCCGACACACCCTTGTCAGTGACATTGCTGTGGAGATGCTCTTCATCCTGGGTCAGACCCTCTGCCCTGTCGCCCCTGGAGGGTGGGCTGTGGGGATACACTCAGGCCAGCTTCCCTCCATCCTGGGCCTACAGCACCCAGACCTATCCCTTTCTGGGACTTTAAGTCCCTTTGGTCTATGTGCCCTGCCCCTTGAGCCTTCAGTCTTGTGACCTGTCCTCCCTATACACCAGCCAGAAGCCAGCCCGGTCCTTTGCCATTCCTGCCTCTTTCTCCATTCTGGGTCTCCAAAGCTTGTTCCCAGCTTGCCCAGTTCCTTGGCCCCTTTACCTGAGTTTCCAAGCCAACGCCTCCTAGTAACAACCTCTTGCACCCCCAGATATCATCCTGAATTTCCGCACCACCTATGTGTCCCAGTCCGGCCAGGTGATCTCCGCTCCCCGTTCCATTGGCCTCCACTATCTAGCCACCTGGTTCTTTGTGGATCTTATTGCTGCTCTGCCCTTCGACCTGCTTTATGTCTTCAACATCACCGTGGTGAGTGAACCCCATCCCGCCATACAACCCGCCTTCTGAACTTCAGCATAGCATGTCCCATTAGAGGCTTGACCCCAAACCCAGACGTCATCCTTCCCCTCAACCCATCTGCAAATATTTGTCAGGCACCTGCTGAAGGCACCACCCCAGGCTAGAGACTGGGAGGGCTCTGAGAGGGTCTGGCCTTTTGGAGAGCTCAGTTCACAATCTTTGAGGGAAGCTGAGACAAATGAAAAGCTAACTATGGCTACCAAGGCGGCATTGGTCTGGTGCCAGATGAGTGGTACTTTTCACATTTTTTTATTTAACAAACAAATGATGAGCATTTAGCTGTCTGCAAAGCACTATGTGGGGCATGGTCACTGTGAGGAAAAGGAACAAGGATTCAGCCTCCAAGTTCCTGAGCTGATGAGAAGACAAGAATTCTGGAAGGGACATCAGGGGCATAAGGGGAATGAGAGTCAAAGATGGGAGCCAGGTATTGCTGCATGGGGGCCAGGCTGACCTTGGAGATCTGGGATGCGATGTGAGCGTGTGCAAAACTGATGTGAAATGGGCCCCGTGCCCAGGAGGCAGAAGTACCCCAGCTGGGTAGAAGCTGGGGTGGTCCGGGAAGGAAGGGTTCCTGAGGGAGGTGGGGGCAGAGCGAGGCCAGTGAGTAGGATTTGGCTGGCAGAAGAGGAGAGAGCAGTTGGGGGAGCACAGTAAGTCACGCCTCGGAGGGAGAGGCTATGGGGTGGATGTGGAGGCAGAGAATTGCCGGGACCTGGGTCCTCACCTGGGATAACCTGGAGGTGCCCCGAGCACTCAGCATGGACCCTGCCGGCAGACAGTAGGTCTCAAGTCCAGGGTGAGGCGGTCCCCGCCTGTGTCCCCAGGCCCCCCTCGCTGTTAGGAGGGGAGGTGGAGAGCAGTTTCCCTGTGTGCTCTCCCCGCTGCACTCAGCTATAGCAGGAAACCACCTACACGCAGCCGGATTTAACTAGCCGCCAACGGGCTGTGGGCCTCTTCTCCTGGCTCTGCACATGTGTGTGCATGCTCCTACACACGTGTGTGTGTGTGTGTGTGTGTGTGTGAGTGTGTAAGCCTGCCCTGAGGCTCTGCCCATTCTCAGCAGGGCTCCCTACCCCTCCCCAAGCATGCACCCACTCCTCCATGCCCACCAGGCAGTGTCAGCCTGGCAGACAGCTGTCCTGCACAGAGCCCCTTCTCTCAGGCAGTCCCCCTCCTCTCGTCCCTTTGGGAGCACTTTACAGTTCACTACGTACTTTCACACACATCATCACGTGGGAGCTCACAGGAACCCTTCAGGGGAGATTCTCTTATCCGTCTTTTTCAGCAGTCGATGCAGAGGCTCAGAGAGGTTAAGCAGTTTGCTGAAGGTCACACGGTGAGCGGTGGCAGGCAGGAGATTAGAACTAGGTCTCCAGATTCCTAGTCTAGTATTCCTACCAGTGTACCGCACTGGTTCCCAGGTAACCAGTGTACCTGAGTGGGTGGCTCAGGGGAGATGAGGCGCAATGCTGGTGGCCAGAGGTAGAGCAGAAATCGAGGAGGAGCCGGCTCACAGAGCTGCAGGCTTGAAGGAGTTTGGCCAGGGAACATTCTGGTCCAAGAAGACCGAGAGGAGGATCCCTAAGAGTATAGGGCTCAGGGGCAGGGGACTGGGGGAAGCTCTGAAGGATTCAAATTTGGAGTCAAGAGTTCTGAGGGATGGAGTTAGGTGTTAAGCCTGGGAGAGGGTTCGTGTGGGGGAACCAAGGCCACCTCCTTTCCAGTTCCTACACCTAAAATTAGAGAAAATGCGTGAGGTGGCTCAGGAGCAGCGTAGAGCCAGGGCTATGGGGGATGCTCCTGGAGGCCCCTGCAGGGACTGTGAGTGTCTTCATGTCAAGTACCCAGCGCCTCCAGCCCTGGCTGCCAAGCTGCCCCCACCCGAAAAGAGTTCCTCAGCGACTCCTCATCTCCAAGATGAGAAGGGCTAAGTATTAATAATCACAATGAAAATAGCAGTCTTGGGGCTGTGGGTATAGCTCAGTAGTAAAGTGCTTGCCTAGATGCATGAAGCCCTGAGTTCGATCCCCAGGACTACAAATATAAAAAATATAAATATATCAGTTATGGTAATATTAGTGAGCGTTTATAGGACCTTTACTAAGCACCATTGGCTCCATCAACCCCTAGTTCAGCCCTGGTGCCCTCAGTCCCTGCTCTCTTTCCCATCTGCAGCTGGTCCACAAGGGCAGGGGTCCCTAACCTTCTCCAGTCCCAAAGCCTCGTGCCTGTTCCTACTCCACCGTGCTTTTCCATGTCAATTGATGTCACCACAGTTGCGCCAGCTGATGGTGCCTAGGACACTGGAGCTTTGAGCAGGAGCTTTGAAGAGATCATTCTGTCTATCCCCTGCCTCCGACCAGGACTGACTCCTGCATCAGGAGGAGGAATAAGTGCTAAGAGGCATTGCAGCTCCAAATGGACTTTGGTGTTAGTCAGACCAGACTTGAGTCCCAGCTCAGTTTCCTTGGTCTGTGACACTGAGCAAGTCACCAACCTCTCCGAGCCTTGGTTTATTCATCAGCAAATTGGGAATGATGGTGATAATTGGACTAAAAGCATACTTTTTAAAAAAAAAAAATGGGGATTACAAATGCTTAGTACAGTGGCTGGCACATAGAGGGAGTCCTTACCTAGTAGTTAACTCTGCTGCATTTCCTTCTCAAGGCAGCAGGGATGTTTTTCCAGGTGCAGCCCCCACCCTCCACCCCTGGCTGCAGGGTGCATGGTGGGAAGGGCCTGGGAGGGGACCCTGGGCTATGCGAGGGCTCTGAGGAGGCGCACCTGCTGACAGCCTCCCCCGTCGCACTCCCGCAGACCTCCCTGGTGCACCTGCTGAAGACGGTGCGGCTACTGCGCTTGCTGCGGCTGCTGCAGAAGCTGGAGCGGTACTCACAGTGCAGCGCTGTGGTGCTCACACTGCTCATGTCTGTCTTTGCACTCCTTGCCCACTGGATGGCCTGCGTCTGGTATGTCATCGGGCGCCGGGAGATGGAAGCCAATGACCCGCTGCTCTGGGACATTGGTGAGCCACCAGCCCCAGACTTGCCCTTCCCACACTGGTCCACCTATCCGATCCCCAAGCTGATGCCTCCACCAGGACTCATGTCCCCATTCCTCATTCCCCCATCCATCCAACAAACATGCCCTGAGCTCCTTCTGGATCAGCTCTGGGAATACTGGCTTTAAGACAAAGGCTCTGCCTTTGGGGAACCTCACAACCTGGAGGATGAGGGATGAGGCCAGCAATAAGTGATCAAGACACAGAGGGGGAAACACTCTGCTGGTGAGAGAGTGTATTTTGGGCAGAGGAAGCAGCATATGCAGAGGCTCAGAAAGAGCTTGGCCTGTCCCCTCTCTGCCCCCATCAGTTCATCCTTATCCAGGCTTAATGGCTCAGTGTCCCCCCTGGAAGGCAGGTCAGATCCCAGGCATTGTCCTTGACACTTCACACCTGGCCACACCAATACCACCTGTCAACATCAATACCACCTGTCAACATCCCTGGGGTCTGGCCTCTCCTCTTTCCATCACCTTTGCCCCTTCCCAGTTCACCTCCCTCCCTGTCCTTCCTGGGTTTCTACAATGGCCTCCTACTGATTTCCCTGCCCCCTTCTTTTCCCCATCCAACCATCCTCCTCACTATAGCCAAATCAGTCTCTCAAGAACCCATGCTGAAGCCGGGCATGGTGGCGCACGCTTGTAATCCCAGCATTTGGGAGGCTGAGACCAGAGGATCTGGGTTCGTAGCCAGCCTCAGCTACCTAGTGAGGCACTCCACAACTTAGTGAGACCCTGTTTCAAAATAAAGAATGAAAAATAGGGCTGGGGGTATAGCTCAGAGGTAGAATGCCCCTGAGTTCAATCTCCAGTACTGCAAAAAAGGGGAAAAAAAAGGCAAAACCTGCTGACCTCCCACACCCCTGCCTGGACTTTCAGTGGCTCCCCAGTACCCTCAAAATGAAGTCCATGTTCTGTGATTGTCCAGGTAGCCCTGTACCCTTTCTACCCCCATCGCCCTCCCTTTCTCCCTGCACTGCAGCCATGCTGGCTTCCCTCCTGGACCCAGGACATATTGTTTTCTCACTCTGGGCCTTGAACATGATTTCCTCTTTTTTTTTTTTTTTTTTTTTTTGCAGTACTGGGGATGGAACCCAGGGGCATTCTACCTCTGAGCTACATCCCCAGTCCTATTTTTTATTCTTTATTTTGAAACAAGCTCTCACTAAGTTGCAGAGGGCCTCACTAAGTAGCTGAGGCTGGCTGCTAACCCGGATCTTCAGGTCTCAGCCTCCCAAGTACTGGAATTACAAACGTGCGCCACCATGCTCGCCCTCTATCACCTAGGCGGCTTTTCTGTTCCTTGCAGTCTCAATCAATATGCTCTGTCCTAAGGGAACCTTCCAGGAACTCTCACCGCCACCCGGGGTTGGCTGTTATGATTCTTAACACACTCTATACTTCAGTAACTCACCTCACACCTGTCACGATTTATTCGATCTCTTTTTCCCCTTGAGACTGTAAGTTCCACCAAGGCAGGAAGAGTGTCTGGCTGGGTTAAGTCCCAGCACCGTGCAAATAGGAGGGACGCAGAGTACTAGAGAGTTAAAGGTGTCCCTGAATGGTCAGCAGCATAGGGAATGGAGCAGCCTTGGACTGTGATTGCAGCCGGTTCACCCTGGCAAGATCCAGGCCCAGGGCTGCCTGGTACATTTCCTGCATCAACCCTGGGAAACCGCCCCTGGCCTCTGTAAAGACTTGCTCAAGGTCAAACACAGGCAGCTCAGGGAAACTCGCTTCTACCCCGCTGGCGCAGCCCAGGCTCCCTCCATTCCTCCACCCCCCAGGCTGGTTGCATGAGCTGGGCAAGCGGCTGGAGGTGCCCTACGTCAACGGCTCGGCGGGCGGCCCCTCGCGCCGCAGCGCCTACATCGCCGCGCTCTACTTCACGCTCAGCAGCCTCACCAGCGTGGGCTTCGGCAACGTGTGCGCCAACACCGACGCCGAGAAGATTTTCTCCATCTGCACCATGCTTATAGGCGGTGAGCACAGGCCTGCCATGCTTGGTGGTGGTGGTGGTGGGGTCCCTATGAGGCCCAGCGTACACCGGGAAACTGAGGCCCAGACAGGGCAAGGTGTCCACCCCACTCCAGACAGGCATGCATTCATTTCACCGACTATTCCTCGGTGCCCACGACGGTGCCCAGAAGTGGGCGTGGCCTCTTTCGAGGGAAGTGGAAAACCCAAGTTCCTGACCTAATGGGATCACAGAGGAGCATCGGGTCTGACCCCCTGTTCCCACCTCCAACGCCAGGAGAGCACGGGGCAGGCTGCTTCTCCTCCTCCTCCCCAGAACCCCTGAGACCTGTCCAGGGCAGGATGGAGGTGGGAGCAGGGGGCAGCTGGAGGGGTGGCCGTCCCTGACGCGCCGCGCCTTGCCGTCGCTGCAGCGCTGATGCACGCCGTGGTGTTCGGGAACGTGACGGCCATCATCCAGCGCATGTACTCGCGCCGCTCACTCTACCACAGCCGCATGAAGGACCTCAAGGACTTCATCCGCGTGCACCGCCTGCCGCGGCCGCTCAAGCAGCGCATGCTCGAGTACTTCCAGACCACGTGGGCGGTCAACAGCGGCATCGACGCCAACGAGGTAGTGCGTGGGAGGGGAGGGGGAGGTCCGAATGCGGTCGGACAGGGCCACTGCCTCTCCAGGTTTGGAATGGAGGCAAACGGGGCCCAGGGTGACACGCTGCTGTTCTCAAGGGCGTGCACCTACCCAAATCCAAGTCCCTTTTCCTTTGCATTTGAACATAGGAGCCAAAGAGGCGCTCAAGCCTGGGCTCTCCTTTCAATCCGCATTTCCAGAGCTCTTGCTCTGGGGCTGCCTCGGTGGGCGACAGGGGGAGCTTAGAGATGATCACACTTGGCCCCTGCCCTCAGGGAGGCTCAGGTAAAGAAAAAAAAAAACAACACAGTGAATAGTACTGTGCAGGCGGGATGTTGGTGCACCCAGAGGAGCCAAGAAGGGTGGCAGAGAAGAAGGGGCATCATGAAGGATCCCACCATTCCAGGACCCCCCCCCAAAAAAAGGCAATAAGAACACAGATCGGGAAGTGTTGGTAAAGAGCAGAGTTGTGTGGGGCATGGTGGCACACGCCTGTAATCCTAGGATTTGGGAGGCTGAGACAGGAGGATGAGGACAACCTCAGCAACATTAATAAGACTCAGCAACCTAGCAAGACCGTTTCAAAACAAAAAAAGGGCTGGGATGTACTCAAAAGTAGAATACTCCTGAGTTCAATCCCAGTCCAAAAAAAAGAGCAGAGTTGTTCCCTTGGGGAACTGAACATAGCTGAGTAAGCCTTAGGAAGGGGAGTCAATGCTGCTGAGGAGGGAGAGGGAGCAGGAGCGGCAAGTGGCAGAGGCGGTGCTGGGGAGGCTGCAAGGCCAGCACATGGATGGCTTTGAGTTTAAATTTGATCCTGCCAAGTCCCCCCCCCCCCCATGCTTGAGCATGCTAGGCAAGCATCCACCACTGAGCCACATCCCCAGACCGTCCTGTCAAATCTTTGGGCTGGAAATGGTATGAGATGGAGGAGGGAAGGGATTGAGATATTCCAGAGGGAGGGAAGGATCAGTGGGACTGGGTGAGCTCTAGCTGGTTGCAGGAGAAGAGCTCACAGAGACTCCCAGGTGTCTGGCTCCGGCAAAGGGTGAGCTGGAGGCCTTAGGGAAGAAGGTGCGAGTCCAGAGTTGGGCCGTGAAGAGGGTGGTGGTGCCTGTGAGGATCCAGGTGGAGGTGGCCTGGCAGGAAGTTGGAAATAGAGGTCTGGACCCAGCCCTGGGGCTCTGGGTTCACTGGCGGCGGGGAATTGGGGGCTGGTTGCCTTGATGCAGGGAGAGTGTGGAAAGTGAGAAGACGAGAGTCGAAGGTTGGGGGATAGGCTGAGCAAGGAATCGTCCGAGAGCTGGGAGGAGAACTGAGAGGGAAGCCCTTAGAGGCACTTGGAGGGGACAAGAGGGAGAGATCAACAAGCAGAGTGGCCACGGGGCAACATATTATGAAGACAGAGGCGTGACCAGGCATGATGATAATCCCAGTACTTGGGGGGCTGAGAAGAAGATTGCAAATTCAAAAACAGCCTCAGCAATTAACAAGACTCTCAGCAACCTAGTAAGACCCTGTTTCCAGATTAAAAAAATGGGGCTAGGGGTGTAGCTTGGAGGTAGAACGCAGCTGAATTTAATCTTCAGCAACACACACACACACACACACACACACACACACACACACACAGAGGATAGAAATGTGGACATTCAGTTTGGCCCCAGGAAGCCACTGGTAACATTCTAGACTTAGCATACCCCTGCATCTTACAGTTGGGGATACTAAAGCTCAGAGAGAGGAAATAGATTGCCCAAACTTCTCAGGGGTTTAGGAGGAAAGCTGACTCCCAGTCTCCTGACTCCAGCCGAAGGCTGACCCACCGAGGATGGCTTTTGACTATGTGGGGTTGAGCAACGTGTGTGACTGGCCAATGAGTGTAGCCGTGTGCAGTAGACAGAATAAAAAGACCTGGTTTCTGCCCCAGAAATGAAGTTGGAAGATTGATGCGGCAAGCAAAATTGAGATTAGACACACAAAAGTCTCCCTGAAGGTCTCGAATGGGTGACTTCAAAGCAAAGGGCAAGTTGGCGCCCTTGCCTTGGAGACAGCACATTTGTAGACACAAGGAGTAGTTGCAGGGGGATGGCCAGAATGACCTCTGCCCCTTCTGCAGTTACTGCGTGACTTCCCAGACGAGCTGAGAGCTGACATTGCTATGCACCTGAATCGGGAGATCCTGCAGCTGCCGCTGTTCGGAGCAGCGAGCAGGGGCTGCATGCGGGCCCTCTCCCTGCACATCAAAACCTCATTCTGTGCTCCGGGCGAGTACCTGTTGCGCCGTGGGGACGCCCTGCAGGCTCACTACTATGTCTGCTCCGGCTCGCTCGAGGTGCTCCGAGACAACATGGTGCTGGCCATCCTGGGTGAGGACCCCAATTATTACTACCTACCCCAGAACCTCCCGGGGACCCTGGGATGCCTAGTGCATACTCTTTCTTGGTCCCTTCTCTCTACTGCCTTCCCTTTTTGACCATTCCCCTCTGCCTCTATCCTAATTCCCTTGGCCATCCCTCATCCCATCAGTCCTTCCCCAGTGACTGTCCCGCAATTGACCCTTTCCCTTTTGCTCCATCTCCCAACCCCATTGACCCTTCCCCAGTGGCCCTAAACTCCATTGAACTTCCTTTTAAGTGAACCCTCTGGCCATTCTTGTGTGTGCATGTGTGTGTGTGGTACTGGGAATTGAACCTGGAGGAATTCTACCTTCGAGCTACACCCCCAGCCC
>PVLC010021156.1:0-28307 GCA_004027655.1 Graphiurus murinus
CTAAAATATTCCAGGTGCTCTCAACCTATCTTCAGATTAATCTTCCTCATATTCAGGCCAGGCACACACCTATAGGGAATTTACTTAATTGGCCATTCATTTTCTTCTTGCTTAGAAAGGCCAGTTCCTGGGAAGAGAAATCAAATCCAGGAAGCACAGCTGGAACAAGTTAGTATCTTAGTTGCTCTGCTAATGCTAGAAAAATCATAAATCTATTATTCATGGGATAATGCCTAGCTACTTGTGACAAATTGAAGGTTGAGAAAATATTTGCACAAAGAACCATCATACCAGCTAAGTCAGGGCCAAGGTAGAGGTCACTGCCAGAGAATGAGCAGCCTGTCACATTTGTAGCAAAAAAAAAAAAAAAAAGTCTTAACAGCATATGTTAGGAATGCATTGCTCATCTAGGAAAGGTTATTTCCCTTCTCTCTGGACTATGTTTGATTTGCACCAATGTAATAAATCATGAAAGCTAAAGTCAATGTGAATCTTACCCACTTATGTATGTGGAACTAAAACTTAGAATAGACAAACTGCCTAATAAAAATAACAAGACCATGAATAATATGTACAATACAAAACCAAGGATGTATGGGAAAAGAAGTAACTGCTTTTATGAATTAAAATTAAGCATCATCACTCATGTCCCACAGCCACCTTCTGTATATGTCTGGGCCACTGTGGCTGTAACAGGAATCTCTAAGTAGTTTAATCTACAATCCACACATATAAGAATGCAAACTGGATAATAAGTTGTACAGCAAAATGCAAAAATAACAGCATAATGGTTAAAGGAAATGATGGTTATGAAGGATGGTAAAATGTGGGAGAATTCTCTTTTTTTTGCGATACTGGGGATTGAACTCAGGGGCATTCTACCTCCGAGCTATACCCCTAGCCCTATTTTTTATTCTTTATTTTGAAACTGGGTCTCACTAAGTTGCGGAGTGCCTCACTAGGTAGCTGAGGCTGGCCAAGAACCCAGATCCTTCGGTCTCAGCCTCCCGAATGCTGGGGGGAGAAGAATTCTTTATCTTGACCAACTTAAAAATCCTGAAAATTTCAATAAATGAACGAAGTAAAGTGAAACAATGCATTTATTATTATTATTATTCAATAGCACTGAAGCAATTCTTGAAAATACTTCAACCAGAGTTGGGCATTGTAGAACAAGTCTGTAATCCCAGTATTTAGGATGCTGAGACAGGAATATCACAGATTCTAGGGCCAGCCTCAGCAACTTAGTGAAGCCCTCTGCAACTTAGTGAGACCCGTTTCAAAATAAAAAATAAAATAGGGCTGGCGGTGTAGCTCAGAGGTAGAATGCCCCGGGTTCTAGCCCCAGTACCACAAAAAAAAAAAAAAAACATTAATCTTAGCTTGTTTCACATTCTTTTTGAATGAGAAAAATAACTAGGAAATCTAGCAATAATAGAAAAGAAAAAAAACATTGCACTCCTATCTTGGTTAGTCAACTTTAACAATCAAACACTTAAAATTTTAAGCACAAATTGATTGCTAAGTAGCTCTTGTCATAAAATGCCATCTACCCATTAATCCACTTGGCCAACTTCCCAAGGGTTGCTTAATTGTCAATTCCACCTAGAAATCTTCCCAGCCCTCCACCTTGCACCCTGGCTGACTAGCAGCCTGGCCCCTGGGAGAGACTCTTCAATGGTTCACAGGCACTCAGGGATTACCACCCTGGGCTCTCACCACATTGGCTTCTGGTGATTTAGGAGTTTTGTTTTTTTTCTTCTGTCCCACTCTTCACTCTCCTACTAGCCTTCGAGCTCCCTTGGAGACACGGTATCCCCAAGTTCTTACACAAATTCTGCCAAAAAATTAGTGTTTGCTAAGTGAGAAAACAGAAAAAGAGAAAGGGCAAGCTTAAGAGCTTAACGAAACACTGAGCTCTTCCAATCCAACCCTCACTTGCTAGAGAAGAAGTTAGGTAAATAGATTTAAATAATGGAGACAGGATTAGAAAACATATTTCACTACTAAAAGATGCTTTCTTATAGCTATACAAAAAAATAAAATAAAGTTTATAGTATGTGAATTATATCTCACTAAAGCTATTAAAAATAGTAACCATAGTTACAAACTGAGTTATCTACCATATTAGAATTTGGAAGTCACATTCACAAACTTCAATTTCCATGTTCTGTCAATACAGGTCAGGTGTTGCTCCCCTGATAAACGTAAAATTCATTTTAAATGCCTAAAATATCATATTTACATCATCAAAAAACCCTGTTCATTCAATAAAGTTTTGATATTATGTATATCTTAATAGTTTGAGAACTGGTTGCTCATGTAAGGACTATGTGGTTATCAAACCTATTCGGTCAAACCTAAATGTCTGACTGGCCAAGCATTCTATATACTTTTTTGTTTGTTTTTTCTGTACTTAAGCAATTCCTACTTAGAATTTTAAATGCTGCAACTTCATATATTCAAAAGCAAGCCATTTCACTGATAAAGCATACATGAAGAAGAAGCAAATCCAGGAAAAGAACTTTCTTTCTTTAAGAGCTACTATGCATTATCCAGTAATTCTGTGGCAAGTCTTCTGCCTACACTGAAACCCACAGATACAGAAATTCAAAGGGAGCTATATGTTAATATGTGAGAGCCTGACTCCAGCAGGAATATACTTGGTCCTTTTATACTGAAGTTAATGACATTGTAGTCACTCAAGATCAAGGCTGAAATTAAGATAAAACTTCATTGCATTTAAGGCATACTTATTTTTTAGATTACACATGCATCATTTCAATGTATTTTTTTAATGAAAGGTGATGTTGCTCGCTACTAAATGCTAATCTGCATTTTCAACTTGAGTTTCTTGGTTGAACACCATATGCTTATAAATAGAACTCTAGATTTTTTCCTTATAAGGAATAACTTCTACATTTCTTTAAACAGAAAAGTGAGGTTTTCTTATGAGGAAGAGGTTAGAGAAATACAATTAAGTGTCACATGTCATAAACTTGCAATATGGGGAGAAAAGTCTTTTAAATATTTATATTTACAAAAATACTGTGTAGTGTTTTTTTTAAACCCACCAATTTCAACTGATAACCCACTATAATAATGTCTAATAACTTTATCAGAAAGTTCTTTAAAAATCTAAGAACAGCTAAGGCACCAGAATTGACAGAAGACACTTAATTAAATTAATTAATATCAGATATCTTAGCAGTAGCACATCTTTGTGGATTATATTTTTTGGGGGGGGTGGTACTAGGCATTAAGCCCAGGGGCATTCTACCTCTGAGCTACACTCCCAGCCCTACTGTATGTTTCATTTTGAAACAAGGTCTCAGTAGGTTGACAAGGGCCTCACTATAAGTTGTTAAGGTTGTTCTTGAGCCTGAGACAGTCCTGTCTCAGCCTCTCATGTACTAAGATTACAGGAGTGTGACACCACACTTGGATTGATTATAAAGTTTAGAGATAGTAAGCTGCACAGAAACAAAGCATAAATTGATAAGAGGATGTATTGGACACAAAGCAATAAAGGACTGATACCAAGATGAACTGCACAAAAAAAGATACATATGTAGATACATATATATACACATATATATGTCCATATATGTATATTTATTCTAGGAAAATGGTTTCTATCACTCCTGATCGTTGTTTAAGGTTTAAGAGTAAGGAATTAATTGACCTGCAGAAAATTCATGTTAAGAGCCAGGCGTGGTGGCTCACTCCTGTAATCTCAGTTCTTGGGAGGCTGAGACAGGAGGATCCCAGGTTCAAGGACAACCTCAGCAAGTAGTGAGACTAATCAATCTAGTAAGACCCTGTTTCCAAATAAGAAATAAAATTAGATTGGGGATCTATCTCAAAGGTAGAATGCCTCTGGGTTCAATCGCAGTATCACGAAAAAAAAAAACAAAAAACAGAAAAAGAAAATTCATTTGATTTTTTTTTTTTTTTTTTTTTGGTACTGGGGATTGAACCCAGGGGCATTCTACCTCTGAGCTATACCCCCCGCCCTATTTTTTATTTTTTATTTTGAAACAGGGTCTCATTAAGTTGCTGAGGGCCTCACTAAGTAGCTGAGGCTGGCCGCGAACTCAGATCCTCCTGTCTCAGCCTCCCAAGTACTGAGATTATAAGCATGATCCACCACGGCCCAGCTCTATTTGAAATTTTTAAAAATTGAATGCAATTGAATTTTTAAAAATTGAATCCAATTTTTTTAAAAACACATTCTACTAAAGAATTGATACCAGGATGAACTGCACAAAAAAGATATATATGTAGATATATAGATATATCTAGGAGAATGAATTCTATCATTCCTGATAGTTGTTAAGATTAATTGACCTGCAGAAAATTCATTTGAATCTAAAGGAAGTTTCCATCTCAAAATCCAAATAAGCTTCAAAAAGTATATTCAATGTAGTTCTCATAAGACACATATTAGACCAAAATAAGCATTAAATATTTCTGTAATAGTAAATAATATTCATAAAATAAGGTGCAATAGCCGTCCTCTGACACACTGACTCTCAGGCTCTGCCCAGACACATCGTCTGTACCAGTGAAACAAGAGTGTGTTAAAGGGCTAAAAGCAAACATTTTCCAAATACTTTAACTTGTACTTTAAATAGTAATTTACTTCCCAAAGGATATTTGTATCCAAATTTGGCACTATTTACTACCACAGTGGGTACAAATATTTCAAAATAGTTTTTTTTTTTTTTTGCAAATGGGCACTGGTTATTTCTAAAAATAGCTTTAACTCCTTAGAAGCTTCAACTTCCTAGAAAGATAATCAGCTAGAACTCCTAAGTCTAACTTTAGTCCTATAAAGGACTTCATAATCATTCCTTTTATTTATTTATTTTTATTTATTTATTTGTTCATTTATTTTGCGGTACTGGGGATTGAACTCAAAGGCATTCTACCTCCGAGCTATACCCCCAGCCCTATTTTTTATTCTTTATTTTGAAACAGGGTCTCACTAAGTCGTGGAGTGCCTCATTAGGTAGCTAAGGCTGGCCGCGAACCCGGATCTTCTGGTCTCAGCCTCCCAAATGCTGGGATTACAAGCATGTGCCACCACACTCGGCTCTAGTCATGCCTTTTATTACGATTTTTTTTTTTTTATACTAAGAATTGAAACCTGAGGCATTTCATTTCCGAGCTACACCTCCAACTTTTTTATTTTCTATTTTTTTTTTTATCTTAAGGCAAGGTCTCTCTAAGTTGTTAAGAGTCTCATTAAATTGCTGAGGCTAGCCTCAAACCTGCAATCCTCCTCTCTCAACCTCCCAAGTACTTGTATTACAGGAGTGTGCCACCACACCTGGCAAGAAACACAAAATTTAATCAAGTATTACAGAAAACATTCTATACATGAGTCAAATAGGGATGTAGGTCACACAGTTAAGAAGAACTAAACTATCCCTATTATCTGTTAAAAAAAAACCTTAAGGTATTTATAAAATGAACTATCATAAATCTGATGAGAACTGGGCATGGTGGCACAAGCCTGTAATCTCAGTACTTGGGAGGCTGAGAAAGAAGGATTACAGGTTCACTGCTGGCCTCAGCAACCTCATGAGGCCCCTCACAACTTAGTGAGACCATGTTTTAAATTAAAAATAAAATAGGGCTGGGAGTCCCTAGCACAATAAATAAATTAAATAAACAAACAGACAAAGAAATAAATCTGATGAGAATCTTGCTCAAATTCTTCATGCAGCCAGGCATGGTAGCACAGGCTTATAATCCCAGTACTTGGGAAGCTGAGACAGGAGGATCACAAGTTCCTGGCCAGCCTCAGTGAGGCCTTGTTTCAAACTAAAAAATAATAAAATAGGGCTGGGGGTGTAGCTCAGAGGTAGAATGCCCCAGTACTGCAAAAAAGAAATCTTCATGCAATCTCAAATATTGGAGAAAATTGCTTGGTATGATATAATCTTAAGGAGATTTAGAATTAAATATAAAAATGTCTAGGAGATACTTATTAATATTGTATGATAATGATCAATCATATTTTAAGCATTTATAACAAAAGAATCTGATCTATTCGAGTGTCTGGTCAGTAATTTTTTATAATTCCAACTAAAATTAAAAATAGAATAACTGGTTTAGATTCATGATTAGAAGGAGAAATCTTACAAGTTCTACAAATGTTTTTTTTACATATTTCAGGGAAATATTAAGATAACCATATTTATAAGTTTTATTTGTGAGATGTATAGGAAATAATTCAAATAGCATTTCAAATAGTTTAAAGTTAAATGTAACTAAGTACCATTCAAAAGCCCTTAAGATTGTTAAAATTTTATCTACTTACATCAATAATGTGCTTTTTAAACTGAACTTAGAAGCCAAAGATAAAATGAGGTATTTGAATCTGAAACATTAATAAATTTAATACTAATTTTTTAACTCGAAATAATCTGAGTAATTTTTTCTGCCCATAACCACTACTCAGGAACATCAACTATTCATAATGCAATATAAGTAAAGTAATTTTAATGACAGACTTCAAGTGGCACTTTCTTTCACAGAGTCTGAATTCATAGTATTAAGTACCCAACTGTAGTTGGAAGAATTCTAAGAGTATAAGTAAATTGCTCTTTGCACAGGTAAAATGAAATATTAATTTTGACACACTTTGTATTTGGATGTAACTGTATAATTTTTTCCAACTTTTAAGTGGTTGTCCATTAACTATATTCATTAATTCTCTGGTAATTGTTCATTAACTATTTTCCCAACTTTGTAATCTGCAAAATATGTAATGATATTCATCCTTAGTATGTTAAGCCACGCTGTTATAAAAGCCCTAAAGGGAATTTGGGCAACAATTCAAAAAATGTCTCTTTTAAAAAGAAAAAAAAAAAAAACCAAGTCAATTAAATGAAAGAAATTGCTTTTATAATCTGGGATTTTTGCCAGGTTTCAATTTTTATGAATGGAAATAAACACATAATCAATGTAATGAGAAAGCAAATACAATCTCAAGGCTTCATTTTAAATTGCTGAGGACTTAATAAAATGATATTTTTCTCAGATCCCCTATTTAATACGGCCATTCATTATGTTTTAGGGCTGAACTATTAATTCCCATAGTAACTCTAAGAGTAGCATCATAATAAATAACAAGCAAAAAGCTTGAATGGGAAGATGTACATATTCATTTAGGGAGCACTTTCTGAGCACCCATCACATGCTAGGCACTGATGTGGACACTAGGGTCAAAGAGGTGGATGAAACAGATAAGGCCTCCACTGTTCTGGAAAATAAATTCTAATAGGGAGAAAAAAAAAAAAAGTAGAAGAAAACATTGGTTAGTGGTAAATTCTATTGTGAAAATAAAGTGAGGGATACAAGAGACCCTGACAGGAAATGACATTTAGACCCAGTGACCTGGATCTCAGGAACCAGCCAGGAACATAAACACCCTACAGAGAATCATTCACAAAATTTATCTGGTTTCTACCATGTTCTTGGCAAGCACTGGTTCTACTGAGACGAGTAACCACGTTAGGCTTTTTTTGCATCCTAAGTATATATTATGTCTTGCCTTCAATGAGCACTTACATTTACACTTGTGGCTGATTAAAGATTAATAAATAACAAGGATCTAACACTAATAGCTTACCTACTAAGCCACTTTCTAATGTAAAAACAGGCATTAGCTGGATGTAAAATTTCTACCCAGAAATCACAATAGTCTTATTGAATATGTAGGTGCTTTCTCATGACTAATTTGCATTTATCATTAAATAGAAAAAAAGAAATGGCATATGCAAACATAAGAATGTCTTGAAAACTTGGAAGGAAAGATTTAACCCTAAACTTGTATACATTTAACAAATAGCTTCTAAATTTGTAAATAAAAAAATTGTCAGAGAGATTAACAAAATTCTCTATTAATATATAAATCTAGTAATAAAACATGGAAACATAAAGGTCAAATAGGTAAGTAATAAGTTTGAATTGATGTATTTTTGTAGAAATAGTCATTAATTGGAGTCCAAACTCTAATCTTTAACTGGAAACCAAACTCCTTCCAAACATATAAGGAATAGTTACAAAAACAGGTGATGAATTAAGTCTTAAAGAGTCTTAACTTCAAAAAATCAGTATCATATAGGGCATATTCGCTAATCATAATGCAGATCAGATTCAAAACAAATAAAAAAATTGCTAGAGTTTGAGTCTGAAATGTTCCCAAAGGTCCATATGTTAAAGCCTTGGTCCTGTCGGGCATAATGGCACAGGCCTATAATCCCAGGTATTTGGAAGCCTAAGGCAAGAGAACCAAATATTTAAAGTCAGCCTGGGCAAGACCATGTCTCCAAAAAAAAAAAGGGAGCTGGGCGTGGTGGCACACACTTGTAATCCCAGTACTTGGGAGGCTGAGACAGGAGAATCAGGGTTCGCGGCCAGCCTCAGCTACTTTGTAAGGTCCTCTGCAACTTAGTGAGACCCTGTTTCAAAATAAAGAATAAAAAAATAGGATTGGGAGATGTAGCTCGGAGGTAGAATGTCCCTGGGTTCAATCCCCAGTTCCACACACACACACAAAAAAGAGGGATGTAGCTTACTTGCCTAACATGTACAAGGCCCTGAGTTCAATCCTCAGCATCATATACTGGGGATGTGGGGATGCAACCCAAGGGCATTCTACCCCTGAGTTACAGCCCTAGCCCCATTTTATTTTTTATTTGGAAACAGGATCTTACTAAATTGTGGAGGGCCTCACTGGCCATGAACCTGTGATCTTCCTATTTCAGCCTGCCAAGTACTGGGATTACTAGTGTGTGCCACCATGCCTTGCTAAAAAAGAAACCTTTTTTTAAAGGCTTGGTCCCCCAGCCTCAGCTACCTAGTGAGGCACGCCGAAACTTAGTGAGACCCTGTTTCAAAATAAAGAATAAAAAATAGGGCTAGGGGTATAGCTCAGAGGTAGAATGCCCCTGAGTTCAATCCTCAGTACCGAAATAAAGCCCATGGTACTGGGAGGTGGTGGAATGGTTAAGAAGTGGGCCTAGTTAGAGGAAGTTAGGTCGTTAGGGTTGCCCCTGAAGGGGATATTCTCTCTCTTTACTTCCCAGCCACCATGTGGTCTGCAGCTTTGCTTTACCCACCGTGAAATGCTGCCTTGCCACAGGGTCAACTGACCATGGAAATTGTGCACCCAAACAAACTTTTATACTTTATAAATTTATTTATCTCGGGTTATTTTTCATAGTCACAGAAAGCTAACACATAAAATAGAAATAACAAGAAATATTTATTAGGAAATTTTAAAACGCACTTCTAAATAACTGCTGGGTAAAGGAGTAAGCACAATAAAAATCAAATCAGAAAACACAAAAATAAAAAACGGGACTAGGGATGTCACTCAGTGGTAGGCACATGCTTAGTATGCCTAGTATGCTTGAAGCCCTAGGTTTGATTCCCCAATGCCACAAAAAAAAAAAAAAATACTAATGATAATGATAATATGACAAACATCCTGGTGTAGACACTTGTGAGGTGCAGCTGAAGACTTAGAGTAAAACTGAGTCTTAAAACCTGGTATTGGAAAAAAAGAGCTGAAAACAATGAGTTAATTATTAAATTAAGAAAAGGAATATAAAAAAATGAAATTTTAATGAAACATAAATTAATAAAATAAAAAATAACAGATCACCTGAGACAAAACTTGGTTGTTTTCAAAACAATAACAACTGCATATCTCTGAAAAAGTAATAAATAAATAAGCAAGTTGACAATTTTAGGAACAATAAGTACAGCAGAAATTTTAAAAAGAGAGAGAATATTATAAAGAACTTTATGCCAGTAAACTTTTTTTTTTTGAGGTACTAAGGATTGAACCCAGGGGCATTCTACCTCCAAGCTATACCCCCAGCCCTATTTTTTATTCTTTATTTTTGAAACAGGGTCTCACTTGTGGAGGACCTCACTAAATAGCTAAGGCTGGCTGCGAACCTGCGATCCTCCTGTCTCAGCCTCCCAAGTACTGGGATTACAAGCGTGCACCACCATGCTCGGTATACCCAGTAATTTTTAAAACTCAGACAAAATTGACCAATTCCTAGAAAATTTAACTTACCAAAATTGACTCAAAAATGGAGTGCTACAATCTTCAAAGAGAGTGAATGAAAATTCTAAGTCTCACAAAAGAATGCCTATATGGTCTTACAAGAGTCCAGATGAAAAATTCAAGGGACAGATCAATCTAATATTATATAAACTCTTTAATCAAATATAATAGGAAGACCATTCCCCAAGTTCCTATAAGACTGGAATAATCCTTATAGCTAAACTCAGGTGAGATGGTAGAAGGACGACGGAAAATCATGGTCCTACCACTGATGTAAAACTGGTTAAGAAAATATCAGCATTAGATTCAATGAAAAAAATATAAAATAAAACAAAATTAGACTTATCCCAAAAAGTCAAGGGTGGTTTAAAACTACGTTAGTAGACGGGCATGGTGGTGCATGCCTGTAATTCCAGTTGTGGGAGGCTGAGACAGGAGGATCACAGATTTGAAGTCAGCCTCAGCAAATCACTGAAGCCCTCAGCAACGTAGTTGAGACCCTGTTTTAGAATAAAAAAGAAAATAGGGCTGGGGGTATAGCCCAGAAATAGACTGTCTCAGGGTTCAATCTTTAGAGCCTCAATAATACATTAGTATAATTGAAAGATAAATCCTATATGATCTTCTAAATTTGTTTCAATAAAATTAATTTACATTTTAAACTTAATTAAGTACAATGAAATTCAGTATACATTCACTATGCTTTTAAAAACAGCAAATAAAACAGGCATGGTGGAGGGCGCTTGTAATCCCAGGACTTGGGAGGCTGAGGCTAGAGGATCCGGGTTTGCGGCCAGCCTCAGCTACCTAGTGAGGCACTCTGCAACTTAGTGAGACCCTGTTTCAAAATAAAGAATAAAAAATTGGGGAGGGGGGACACCCTAATGAGCATGATGTACTTTCATGAACACATCAAAGTCAATCACTAAACTGAATTTGAGAAGGAGGGAGGAGGAGGGAGTGGGGTGGGAATTGGGGAAGGGTTAAATGAGAAATGTGTGCATGTATGCCTTTACCTTTACCAGCTTGTACCTAACAAAGATGTATGATTACAATGCACCAATAAAAATAAATAAATAAATTTTTTTAAAAAGGCTAAAAAATAGGATTGGGGGTATAGAATGCCCCTGAGTTCAATCCCCAGTACTGAAAAAAAAAAGGCAAATAAATGGCAACTGAAGAGAACTTCATTAATCTGACAAAGAACATCTACCAAAAAAAAAAAAAAAAAACTATACCAAATGCTATATCTAGGAATAAAATATTAAAATAATTTCTATTAAAGTCAAGATCCAGACAAAAAATTCCAATACCTCCATCCTTGGTCAATATTTTAAGGGAAGAGCCGGGCGTGGTGGCGCACGCTTGTAATCGCAGCATTCGGGAGGCTGAGACTGGAGGATCTGGGTTTGCGGTCAGCCTCAGATACCTAGTGAGGCACTCTGCAACTTAGTGAGACTCGATTTCAAAATAAAAGAATAAAAAAAAAATAGGGCTGGGGGTATAGCTCGGAGGTAGAAGGCCCATGAGTTCAATCCCCAGTACCGCAAAAAAAAAAAAAAAAAAAAAAAAAAATATATATATATATATATATATATATATATATATATCTTAAGGGAAGTCTAAGTAAGACAAGAATAAGAAAATATTACATAAGCTTTTTGTTCTTTTCTAAAGAAGAAACAAAATATCATTATTTAGATATTATTATATGATCTTCTGTTGAGAAAATTTAAAATAATCTACAGGCAAATTTATAGAATTAATACTAAGTCAGAAGGTTCAAGTATGCTTAAGGTCTAAAAGCAATACTAAAAGTTAATTGCCTTTTAATTCATGGCTAAAAAATACTATTTATAATAGCAATAAAATAGTAAAAGTTATGCAATAATTCATGTGACTTATAATAAAGATATCAGAGAAAATCTAAGGAGTTAGAAAGTTATCCCCACAGCCAAGGACTAGAAAACTAATTATTACAGAAATTCTCACAAACTTGGTCTACAGATACAATGAAATTCCAACCAAATGAAGAGAGATTTTTGAGCAATTTCACAGGTTGATTCTCTGTTACACAGAACCAAGGGATAAGAAGAACTAAGCATCTCTTAATGAAGACTACGGTAGGGAAACTTTATCAGATACCAAAACTTATAGACCTGCAGAAATTAATGAAATGAGCTAATAAAGAAATAAAACAGAGCCAGGCGTGGTGACTCACACTTGTAATCCCAGCATTCGAGAGGCTGAGACTGGAGGATCCAGGTTCGAGGCCAGCCTCAGCTGCTTAGTGAGGCCCTCCGCAACTTAGTGAGACCCTGTTTCAAAATAAAAAATAGAAAATAGGGCTGGGGCTGTAGCTTGGAGGTAGAATGCCCCCAGGTTCCATCCCCAGTACTGCAAAAAAAAAGAAAAAGAAATAAAACAAATCACCAAAACAGGAAAAAAAAATTGCCAGAAACAGTACCTTGTTTAGTTGAGAATGAACATAAGAAGAGTGGACCACTCAACTTCCTTAGATAGGCAATTCAGCTCTCTGCATTATACATCAATATATTATATTATATATTTTATTATTATATATATATTATTATATAACATATAGTATTTTATAATATATAATATATTTTGTTATTATTATTATACATATTATACACAAAATGTAAAAATGCCAGCATCTTCTATTCATACTCCAAAATGACAGATAGAAATCTCATGCATCCTATTAAGTAAAGTCTTTGAGAAAAAAAGTTAAAATTACTGAAGATAAGTCAAAGAGGCTAACAACAGAGACAGAAACTTTCCATAGGAACTTAATTCATTCTTTACCATACAATACATATAATTCATCTTGACAAAAATATCTGGAATCCTCGCTAATATTTAGAAAAAGTCTTAACAATAAAATATGAGAATTCCTGCTTTTAAAAATGAGAGAAAGGAGCCGGGCGTGGTGGCGCACATTTGTAATCCCAGCATTCGGGAGGCTGAGACCGGAGGATCCAGGTTCGCGGCCAGCCTCAGCTACCTAGTGAGGCACTCCACAACTTAGACTCAGTTTCAAAATAAAGAATAAAATATAGGGCTGGGGGTGTAGCTCGGAGGTAGAATGCCCCAGAGTTCAATCCTCAGTACCGCAAAAAAAAAAAAAAAGAAAGAGAGAGAAAGGAAGCCGGGCATGGTGGTGCAAACCTGTAATTCCAGTACTTGGAAGCGGGCTGAGACAGGAGGATTGCAGGTTGGAAGCCAGCCTCAGCAACTAAGCAAGACTTTTCAGCAACCTAGAGAGATGCTGCTTCAAAACAACAACAACTAAAAACTAAAAAGGGTTGGGGGTGTAGCTTGGAGGCAGAATGCCCCTGGGTTCAAGCCCCAGTACCAATAAAAAAAGAGAGAGAAAGCCAAGTGTGGTGGTGCATGCCTATAATCCCCGTATTTGGGAGGCTGAGACAGGAGAATAACAGGTTCAAGTCCAGCCTCAGCAACTTAGTGAGGCCCTCAACAACTTAGTGAAACCCTGTTTCAAAAAATAAAAATAGGGCTGGGGGTATAGCTTGAAGGTAGAATGTACCTAGCTTCAATCACCAGTACCACAAAAACAAAAAGACTCAAAGAGAGAGAAAGGTACCTTTTTAAAGAATAGGATTTACTGGGGAGAAGCATCATGACATTTTGAAGCAAGAACTCTCTTGAAATGCCTCCTCTAAATAGCCAGAAGACATAACTTTAGTAGAGAAGCACTATAGTGGAAAGGCACAGGCAGCCCAATATTATACCATGTGACTTCCTCTCTAACTTGTTTCTACCATCATCACCCTAGGTGAGGCCTCTGCCCTACGAGGATGCGCTCCAGAGCTGTGTATCCCTATTACAATACTGTCATTACAGAGACCCCGTACTCCCATGAATTCCCACCATTGTCTGACTAGCCTTAGAGGCTTCCAAATCCTTAAACCACAATAGCCTTTGATTGGAAATTTTTTGAAAATTTACTTTGGTTAAAGATAAATTCTGCACTGAGATAAAACACTATGGTCAGATGAAAGCAAGCCTAATATAATGACAGATGTGGAGAACACGCTGGTGTTTTTGGCATTTTATGTTTCTGTCTCCAATTTATACAGGTTCTATTAAGTAAAGAAGTTAGAAGGAATATTTTCTCCATTCTCTATAAAGGCAAGTTGATATTAAAATGTACACTTAAGTACTAGTATTAACATTCTTGTTTCCTGTGGGGGTCACAACACTTGACTCCAATTCTAAGGACACTGTTTTATTCCCTTTTTGAATCAAGTATCCAGTTCCTGCTTCGTACCTCCAACCGCAGTAAGACCCAGCAAGAATTTTAATGTAACCTAATGTGCTGGGAATGCAGATGAGTGGCAAAGCACTCACCTAGCATGGATGAGGGCCTAGGTTTGGTCCACAGCACCTCAAAAAAAAAAAGAAAAGAAATTAAAATAACTACTAAACACAGAAGGCCTCAGAAAACTCACCTTTTATTGTTCCTCCTCCTCCTTGTGTGAATGAGTGGTGGTGGAAGTTCACAGAGATAGGAATCAAAAGCATATGAGGGTTTTGAGAAAACCTAAACTGCCAAAGCTAAGAGTTAGCCCTCAAGTTTTCTCTAAGTCAGCCCAGCGAAGTTCACACACAGAAAACTTCTCTATGATGATTCTATTGATGCAAGTCAAATCTGGATAGAGGTAGGCAAGCCTTTGTAGTATATTTCTCATTTTTAACAAAATGCTTTTTTACCACTGACCTTTAGTATTTAAGAATTTCTTTTGGAAAATGGCAGCTTATTTCAGCTATGATTAAAAGAAACAAAAGTAAAAAAGTTAGGCCATGCTTGAACCAAAATGTTAAGGCCAGAGTTCTCTTAGAAGCATTAAGGGTATATAAGTTATCCCAAAAGGAACCAAAAATCCACATCTTTTTCTTAGGATGGCAATAGTTCAAGAAGGTAAACAGAAGTCCTTCCTTTAGCCTGCATTTTGTATAAAGCAATTAAAATACAGTAATTAATATAAGTCAAAATATTGTCAATAAAGTAAAATGACATCTTGAGAGTATAAAAAGTCAATTTAAATTATTGAATCACTTTTGTGGACCATTGTATTTCACGGTCCGCAGATAACATATGCCAGAAGTCCAGAAGTCTTACAGTCACCATGTATATACACTGCATCCTATGGAAAGACTATGTAAATTATCTTGTGTGTGTGTGTGTTTTTTAACTTAAGAAATGAAACAATGAATTATGAGTATTAATGAATTTTCTGTGGAATAAACTAAAGAAATGAGACCTTACAGGAACACAGTTTGATAAAAAGCAGATTAGATAAAATCAACCACTATATTATATCTGTAAGCTATATTTACAATATCACTGGATGTGATAATAATTTTAACTATGGGATTTTTTTTACTTCACTGCTACATGTGACTCTATGCTGCCTCCATCAAAAAGCAGGGATTATCCAACTCAGGTTCCTAGCTGTACTGACTTCTAAATTATATCCCAAGCCAGGCGTGATGGCACACACTTGTAATCCCAGTACTAGGGAGGCTGAGACTGGAGGATCTGGGTTTGTGGCCAGCCTCAGCTACTTAGTGAAATTATATCCCAAAAAGGCAGGTCCTAACACTATCCTTTTCCCCAAACTCCCCAGCCAAGGCATCTGTAAGCCCAAGTTAGGCAGAAGAAACATACTAATATTTAACGTCTATTTATCTTTATAGAAATTTTTTAAAGTCCCTTCTAACTTCTTTAATTAATAGTACCTATGTAAATTGTAGACACAACATATAAAATGCCAAAAGTACCAATATGTTCTCTATATTCATCATTAATTTCCTTTCATTTGTCCACAGTGTTTTATCTAAGCACTTGAATTTATCTTTAACCACAATAAATTTTCAAATTTTTAAATCATGGTTTAAAACCTATGGATTTAGGCTAGGAATGTAACTCAGTGGTAGGTTATTTACCTAGCATATTTGAAGCCCTGGATTCAATCCCTGGTACTACAAAAAAAAATGCAGACCCACTTGCGAGTATAATTTGGGGATTTGTAAGAATCTTATATTCTCAGCATCATATTAGCTTTCAAAAGAGCAATAAGTTCCCAGAATTAATATCATAAGAGCCACTGATCTAGTAAAGTAAGTTAAAATATTTAGACTAATGAAACAAAACCCAAGAAATAAATTCTGTACACATAAGCAAATTTCTTTGTTAACAAGTTCTTTTATTTCTACTTTTAGTGCTTTGTATATGTCAAACAGTCAGATTATTAAGAAAAAATATTGAAAAGATTCAAACTGTTTTAACAAAACAAATTTATACCTTTATTGATTCTTTTCCTCCATTGTGTTTCCAAGTTTTAAAACATATGTTCATAAATATTTAGTCTATGTCAACTGATATACTTTAATAGAATGTTATTGTCATCTGACTGTGACTAAACAGCAAGAGAATGTTTATGGAACTACACATAAATACAAAATGACTATAGTGACAGTTTTATGCCAATTTCATACAAAACAAAATGAAAGGCTGGCAATTTTTCAACTAACTGGGACAAATACAATGAATCAAGTTGAATTATTTAAACATTCTCCTTAAAATATGTCCCTCTACCCTCACAAAATGCCAACCCCCAGGCTTTCAGACTTAATTATCCAGATAACCCTAGTTGTATTCATTTGACCTTAAGAATTCCTGTCTTTTGTACATGTCAGGAAGTCTCACAACCTTCAGTTAAGAAGGTATAATCACCCTCATTTTGAAAGAGGAAGAAAAGCACCAGAGGGTAAGTAATTTACAAGAGATTACTCAGACTTATAAGAGGTAAGGGACTTAACCTGCATGTTTTCACTACCATCTTTTTCGGACTCTGTGTGTGTGTGTGTTTTCATATTCCATAAAAGTTAAGCAAAAGTACACATTCCATGTAAAGAAAGAAAATCAAGAGATCTTTTGGGGCAGAAGTTTGCTTCTTGGCTACCATACCTTTTCAAAAAGTACACTATTAACCCCACAATAAAAAGAGACTTCAAAAAAATCAAACAAACTTTAAAAAACTATCCTATTATGCAGTCTTAATAACACAGGCATCATAGACTACCCTATCAGAACCAGTTAGAGGATCTGGATTTAGAATCCAAATGTGATTAAGAAATTCCTTTTTGTTTGATCCCTAGAATCTAACTATCCATACATGTCTGAAAAGCATTACCCCCAACACCCTGAAATAATGGAATTCAATCAAAATTCCAGGGGCTCTCAAAATCCTCTTCAGTGGTACCTAGAACAATAGCAAGTCCAAGAAATCTGCTATTGTGAAATAATGAATCAGAGAGCACAACAAAGTAAACCAAGAGTGGCTATAGAAACCACTCTGTAAAGTGGTTTGGGATTTCTACAAATTAACAAATCTGTCAAAGAAAGTGTCTTTGATCACTAGGTCACCACTCTGGTTTTAGTCAAAGCTAAAACTTTAACTGCAGGTTTAGGAAATGAGGGGCCCTCTTCCCCCTAAAGCAAAAATTAGCAAATCTAAAGAACCATGAATCAATTCTAAGGAACAAGTAGTAATTATCTTTTATTCAATGGCACATATTTCTGCTATAGTAACAAACTACTTCCTTAATTATATATTAAATGTTTAGTGAGTGTGTAGAGGGCATGGTGCTAAGCACTACCGGTGATAACATCTATCCGGCATTACTTCATGTTAATATCATTAGGGAGTCCTAAAGGAGCAGATGATCAAAGGGTGTACCTGCTGGGGTGGGAGGGCAGGGAAGGCAGAAAGGAAATGGACTTGGAGGAGTGGAAGGACACTCATATAGATGGAATGAAGCACATACTTTATAAAAAAAAAAAAAATAATAATAATAATAATTAAAAGGCAGGGGGAACAACAAATTCAGAAATGAGAAAACTGACCATACTTCTAAAAAATCCAGTTTGCTAAAATGTAATCACAAGTTGGCCTTTAATGATTTTCTCGTTACTATAGTCCACCATAAGCCAATAAAAAGTCTCATTACCTTTCTAAACTTTTTTATAAGCTGTCACTATCTACCATGCAAAGAAATAGTTATTTATTTCATAGACCTATTTTTTAGGTTTCATTAATGCTACAACTTTGTGGAACGGGGGCTAGAGGTCCAACTCAGGGCCTTAAGCATGCTAGGCAAATGTCACTGTGCACAAAAACCTAGCTGGTTTTTGTTTTTTTGTTTTAGACACTGGGGATTGAATCCAGGGATATTCTACCTCAAAGCTATACCCCCCAGACCTATTTTATTTTTTATTTGGAGACAGGGTCTCACTAGGTTGCTGAGTCTGCTAATTGCTGAAGCTATCCTGGAACCAGGAATCCTCCTGTCTCAGCCTTCCAAGTACTGGGATTACAGGCCTGTGTCACCACACCCAGTTAAGGGCCCAGTTTTTTATCTTAAAACATAGTTAATAATCCAGGAGTGATGGTGCACTCCTGTAATCCCAGTACTTGGGAGGCTGAGACAGGAGGATCACAGGTTCGAGCACAGCCTCAGAAGTAGTAAGACTCTCATCAGCCTAGTGCGACCCTGTTTCTAAATAAGAAATAAAATTGGGCTAGGGGTGTAGTTCAGAGGTAGAATGCCCCTGGGTTCAATCCCTAGTACCACCACCACCAAAAAAAAAACTTAATATTGTCTCTACCCATACCTATACCCACAGGTCTAACATACTGCTTTGAATCATAATAGTTTAAAATACATGCATAGTTAAAGGTAGATGACAAGAAGCAGTCATAAAGCTTTACTTCCTTTTTTTTGGGGGGGGGGGTGGTCCTCTCCTTATACAGGACTTTAAAATATCACTGGGAAAGGAAAGGAAAATCTCTGAATAATAGACCTAATGAAAGTTAACTTATTTCAACAAATACTACCTTACCCACAATTTTCCCCCATTTACTGCCCAAGAACCCTATCTCATTCACTGATGAATAATTACACAATTTCTACAAATCTTAAATGACATTAACTAGGAAATCTCCATGTGAATTACCGAACATTTGTTTACAGAAATTTTCAGAAAGTCTTTGTTTATATTCTAACCTATGTGCTAACAATTTTTAGGAGACATTTAGAAAATCTAATTTTAAGAACAACAGAAAGCTACGCCCCTCTGGGGAGGCCTCTAATGGCCTCTGCTTGTACCAGAGAGATGAAAACAGATGTCTAGAGGATATAAATAAAAATGCTTATGAAATTATTTACATCAGCAGTCTACACAGTTTGAGTAACCTTGAAATTCTGAGGAAACACATAAAAAATGAGTAATAAAGACTACCTGTTCCACTCCAAATACCTAAGTAGCCCAACAATGGCGACTGAGATCTATAAATTCCATACACATTTTAGCTCACCTACAATCAGTGTAGCAAACTCCCAGAAGTTATAAGACAGGAATTTTAATCAGAAAATTAACACAATTATTTAAACTTCAATGTTTAAAACAAAGTTTACCAGGATTATTCACCTAAAGAAATGATCAACAGAGCTGGGCATGGTGACACACGCCTGTAATCCCAGTACATGAGAGGCTGAGACAGAAGGGTAGCAAGTTTGCAGCCAGCCTCACTTACTTAGCAAGACCCTTCCAACTTAGAGAGACACTATTTCATAATGAAAAAAAAAAGGGGGGGGGGGCTGAGGGTATAGCTCAGACGTAAAATGCCTCTGGGTTCAATCCTAAGGGAGAGGGGTAGACCAACCAACAGAGAGAGATACACACACATAGAACAACCCATTTTCTAAGTCAGCAATGGGCAAATGCATTTCGTGAAGGGCAGACAGTAAGCTTGTGTTTTAGGATGTGCTGGCCCCACAGCCTCTGTTAGGATATTTACTCTGCACCCTGGCAGTATAAAAGCTGCCAGACAAAACTTAGAGGAGTAAGCCTGGCTATATTCAATTCAACAAACCTTTATTTACAAAAACAGAGGTCTACATTTGCCCCATGGCCATAATTTGCTAACCTCTGTTCTCAATTATTCAATTATAATGATTGCCTTTTAATAGATATAGTTGTATTATTCCTAGATGTTCCCCCATCCAACTCTAGGAAATAGTTATTTCCTGCTGTAGGATGCAGAAGGAGAACTAATTTGAAGTTCTGGTTAAACTCAAGTGCTCTGTAGCCTACAGAAACTGACTATAAGGCTACCATGTTTCTCAACTGGCCAAGAGACCAAGAATAAGAGAAAAGTGCCTAATCCAAATGAGAAGAGAGAAGAGGGGGAAATTATATTTCATGAGTAATACGTACCAGACCAAAAAAAAAAAAGGAAGCCCTTTACATGCATTTCATGCAATCTACAAAGCCCTAGGTAGCTAAAATTATTCCTGATTTTAGATAAGGAAACTTGAGGATTAAAGAAAGGCCGCAAGGAAGCCAGGCACTGTGCTGCACACCTGTAATCCCAGCTACTCCAGAGGCTAAGACAAGAGGATTGCAAGTTCAAGACCAGTCTGGACAACTCAGGGAGATCCCGTTTCAAAAATAAAATTGAATACAAGAGCTAGGGGTGTAGTTCAGTGCTGAAGTGGAGCACTGGCCTACCATGTGAAAGGTCCCAGATTCAGATTCAATCCCTGGAGCTGCCAAGACAAAAAAAAAAAAATCCCCAAGGATGTGAAAATTGGCCACAACTATGCACTCTCTCCAATGAACTATACTGTCTGTCTACAACATAAAATATTTTTGTCATTTCCTTGTCTACTTTAAAAATAAAGATAGGATTCCAAGTTTTATCACCAAGATGAATTATACAAATAACCAAGAATATTTGTAAGACACAAAGAAATTATAATTTAGTTGTATAAAAATCAAGATTTAAATGGAAATTCGATTCCCCATACTTGTCAAAGGAATAAGGTTTATTCACAAAAGCTTTTCAGACCCCCCAAAAAGGATGACTTTTATTTTTGGGAAATGGGTCAGCCTAGGCAAAAATAAAATATAGCCAGTTAACTGAGACTTGACCATTTCAGTATCAAACTATATTTTAAGAACCTTTACATGGTCTCCTTTCTAAAACATGCAGACATACTTTCTTGTCTTTTTAAACAAGGCACATGAAAGAGGCTGGGATTATCAATGATTCATACTGTCACTTATGTACCAATACAGATTCAGTCACCAGGAGTAAAGACACAATTCCAATGTCCCCTATCTTCACTGCAGTTTAAGTGACAATCTCGCTATCTACACATACTCTCACTACAGCATCCTTTCATGGCAAAACTCATCTCTACTTTGTCCCTGTATTACCAACTCTATGTGTTTGTCCCATTTGATCTCTGTAACAGCTTCAAATGCCTCTTACTTTTTAACTTCTTCCTCTCTCTCCTTCCACTTGTCTCTTGTGTTACTCTTTGTCCCTGCTACTTCTCAATTTTAAAAAATGTTGATCTTTCATAGACAACATCAAATCAAGTGGAATATACTTTTCTTTCTGGCAAAACAAAGCACAATGACAGTGTGGGTAGTATAATCAAAACGTTTTCAGCTATTTTCTGGCTTTTTTTATTGCCCGAAGGAGACTGTTTCTTCACTATGAAAGACTTCTCATGGCTTACAGAAAGACATGAGCCAGGCCAGGTATATTTTGGCAGACTTAACACATTAACACTTCCGATTTTCTAACTTATTTTATTTTTTTTTAACCCACGGGCATTCTACCTCCTAGCTACACAGCTGGCCCTATTTTATTTTTTATTTTGAAACAGGGTCTAGTTAAGAGTTGCTGAGGCTGGCTGCGAAATGAGATCCTCCTGTCTCAGCCTCTCAAATACTGGGATCACAGGTATGTGCCGTCATGCCCACTAACTTATTTAAGTTTTCTAATTTATAAAAGATTTTTCCTAAGTTAATAAAAGAAAGATTGCCTCCAGTTTTTTTGGTGTGTGTGTGTGTGTGTGTGTGTGTGTGTGTGTGTGTATGCGCGCACGCACATTTTATTTTGCAGGACTGGGAATCAAACCCAGGGCCTCAAAGGCATGCCAGACAAACACCCTACCATTAAGCTATACCACCAGCCCTATTTCCAGTTTTGAAATTCTATGAATCTAAAATCAATATTACATATGATACTTTTTTGTTGTTGATCTCGCATTCTGATCTTCAAAGAAAAGCACACATAAGTAGAGGAAAAATAAAGTAGATGAAGACATTTGGAGGAATTCTGGAAGGACTTTTAGTTATTTTTTAAGGACTCTGAAGGGTTAACAGAACTGGTTCATTTTACTTCAAAGCTTAAAGTTTTCCACTTCCTTTAGATAAATATAACACTAATACCAAACTCATGTGTATGAGCTATGATTAGCGCATCTTTGGCTCACAGATCAAGTGGAGAGGAAGAAACTCCTCAGAGGAAGTAGGAATGAATTCGAAGGGAAATAGTATCAAGGAGGATGCTGCACATCTGTATAAAATGGGTAAGCTGAAATTAACTTAGTTGCTCTGAAAGGAAAAGAAAAACTGCGCTACACTCAACCTTCCTAAATGGAAGGAAAAAAGAAATGAGAGATGGCTATATGATATCAAGTGAATTATAAAACTTGAGACTCCAGTGCTTCCTATGGAAAATGCGAATGACAACAGCAGACTCCCCAAGGTGATCAAATGAGTTACTCAGTACAGGACACAACATATTGTAAGGATTTCATATTACCCATCATGATTATTATGTTTCAAATTCTTTTCTACTCAAATGCTACTAAATCATGACCTTCATCTTTTCATGATTCAACAACTAATAAAGTGATCAGCTCTCATGCCCTAGGTACTATGTCAAGCATTGGTCCCTTTGTTTGTTGATTCTCGGCTCCTTGGACTGAGCAGCTATTGGTTTCCCAGACTCTCCAGCCCACAGATACCATTAGAGGACCATAGAGGCTCTGATCATATAAACCAATCTAATCCCTTCTTGTAATTATATACACAATCTATTTGTTCTGTTCCTCTGAAGAATCCTGAATAATAGGTTTATTTATTATGTAAATTGCTTAACAATATAAATTGTTTATATACTCTACTTTGTTAACCAAAGTGCTCTATAGTCCACTGAAATACTGAGCAACATACTATTATCAGCAAATCTTATCTCTATCAAAAATCTATACGCTAGAAGATAATTTCTTTTCTTTACTTGGAACATACAGAAACAAGAAAATAAAAAGGGGGAGCCTAGCTGGGCGTGGTGGTGCACGCTTGTAATCCCAGCATTTGGGAGGCTGAGATCGGAGGATCCGGGTTCGCGGCCAGCCTCAGCTACCTAGTGAGGCCCTCTGCAACCTAGTGAGACCCTGTTTCAAAATAAAGAATAAAAAATAGGGCTGGGGGTATATCTCGGAGGTAGAATGCCTCTGAGTTCAATCCCCAGTACCGCGGGAAAAAAAAAAGGAGGAGCCTGAGACAGGTGTAGAGGTGCATACCTATAATCTCAGCTACTTGGGAGGCTGAGGTAGGAGGATCTCAAGTTCGAGGCCTTGACTAAAATAAAATAAAAAGGGACAGGTATAGAGCTCAGTGATAGTGCATTTGACTAGGATATGCAAGAGCCTGAGTCTGATCCCCAGTACTAAAAAGGGGGAGGGGTAACATGAATTAGAACTTTGTTAAGCAAATTATTTCAGTTTAACATTCCCCTTGTTCATCTGTTCAGCAAGCATTTACTATAAACACACGACCTGCCCATCGCCCTAGGTGCTGTCACAATGATATAGAATTTACCAACACAGATAATGTCTATCAATATGAAAATGCTTATCTATTTAGAAGATGTCTTTACATACCTATTTAATTCCCAAAACAAAACTGTAAGAGTTACTCTCCCTTTTCTTAGGTGAAGCAGTCACCTAAAAAGAGACGTGTACAAATTCACTCAACTAGTAAGCACCAGGGCTGCATCCCCAACCTGGATCTCACTCTATGTCCTTCTTCCTTTCCACTATCCCACAGTGACTTACCTTCAAAAGGCATTAGTGAACTCCTGCCTCAGCATCCCTGTACTAGCTAACAAATAACACATTTGCTTATAAAAACTCATATTCGTTTTTCCATAGCTTGGGAAAAATAACCATTTAGCTCTTCCTTTAAAAACAGAACTATAGTAGGGCGTGGTGGTGCACGCTTGTAATCCCAGCATTCGGGAGGTTGAGACCGGAGGATCCAGGTTCGCGGCCAGCCTCAGCTACCTAGTGAGGCACTCTGCAATTTAGTGAGACTCGGTTTCAAAATAAAGAATAAAAAATTGGGCTGGGGGGGGGCGGTATGGCTCGGAGGTAGAATGCCCCTGAGTTCAATCCCCAGTACCGACAAAAAAAAAAAAACAGAACTATATCCATGGCATGACATCTGACTAAGATTATATAAGAAAATAATGCCAGAACTCTTCAAATTCCCAAACTATATCCAACATGGTATATTTCAGTTGTTGTACTCCACAACGGAGAACTTACTTAGAGAAGAACCAACTGACTCAATCTCTGCTAGTTTATGCACTTGAAAATTATTTTACTGCTTGTTCAGAGTCTGATGAAATTCACAGATTAGCTTAAAATGGGTTTGATCTAGAAAGATGAAAACCAGGACCACTTTTGATCTTTTGACCAGCACAATCTAACTCAATCTGAAACAGGATCAGTCAAGGAAATTTTTCAAGTAAACCACATTAAGGAAAATGACAGAGAAGAGACAGCATGAAAAAAGACAACAGCCGCAAAAACATGAACTTATTAACCATGGCAAGTGAAAAACTTTTTTTCCTAGTGATGATGGCAGTACCACAGTGAACACATTCAATCTAAAATAAGAATGAATGAAGGAAGAAAGGAAGGAAGGAATGAATGAACTGGGTACCAAATGCGTCTGAATGGTCAAAAAATAAAAATAAATAGCAAGTGTCTGAAATCTCTAAAATACCTGTCACTTATTACAACCTTCTACTCTACCAGTGTTATGGTTAGATATAGAATGTCTCCGAAAGAGCTCATGTATTAATATTCAGAATTAAGTCATGTGGTTTGTAATCTCATCAGTGGATAAATCCACTATAATGGTTTCAATGGGTGGTAACCTAAGCAGGTGGAGTATGGTTGCAGGAAGTGGGTCGCTAGGGGTGTGGTCTTAGGGTTGTGCTGTGTCTATGAATACCCTTGCTTACTCTCTCTGCTTCCAACCTCCATGATATAAGAGCAGAGCCCTTGCTCCCCCCCCCCTCTCTCTCTCTCTCTGCTTCCCACTGCCATGCACTGAGCTCTGCAGACCTAGCCTGACATGGACTAAGCCTCTTAATCTCCAGAACTGTAAGCAAATAAATCTTCCTTCTTCTAAATTGTATGATCACTGCTTTAGGATTACAGGAGTGAAAATACTAGCTAGCCAAAATACTTAGTATTCCAGTGGTACAGAAAACTATGGTGAGGACCAGTAATGCAGCTCAATGGCAGAATTGCCTACCATGTGCAAATAGCCCTGGGTTTGATCCCCAAAAAAAGAAAGAAAGAAAAAGAAGAGAAAGGGAAAGGGAAGAAAACAAAACTATGGTAGCTGTGTATACTCAGCCCAGGTCCCTTCAAGGCTGGAAAACTCCGGAGATACCTGTGGGAAGAAACTAATATTTCCCAAGTATATAATATATACCAAGTCCCATATTACACACTTCATATACAAGACCTCCTTTAAGCATTCCAACACCCTATGTTAATATATAATACTACCTTCATTTTACAGATGAAAGAACTAGGCCTCACAGAAATCAGAAGGCTTTGCCCTATGTAAATGGATATAGCATGCCATAGAGAAGATACTTTCAAACATGTGACTCTAAAACCTACCTTCCTTTTTATGCTACCACAATGCTAATTACATAAAAGTTCTTCTCTCTGATTTCCAATTAGGAGAATTATCTCGAATTATCTCAAGAGACTTGTAAAACATTCATTCTGTGAGAAACCACACCTGTGTAATTGGGTCATGACAAGCTTCTGAAGCTTAAGTTGCACAGAAAGAGGAACTACTCTATGTGCTGGATGGCTATAAACATGAGAGCTATGTTATAATCAAAATGCACTAGACAACAAAATTATTGCAATGTTAGAGGCCAATATGTAAATTGAAGAGTTGGATACTGATTGTCAAGTTTCAAGTTGAATCAAAATTATTTTTGACACCGGGTGTGGTGGTGCATACTTGTAATCCCAGCATTTGGGAGGCTAAGACCGGAGGATCCGCGTTCACGGCCAGCCTCAGCTACATAGTGAGGCACTCCACAACTTAGTGAGACCCTGTTTGAAAATAAGGAATAAAAAATAGGGCTGGGAGTATAGCTTGGAGGTAGAATGTCCCTGAGTTCAATCCCCAGTACCGAAAAAAAAAAAAAATTATTTTTTACCACCATGTGCTTAGCAATGAATAAATGACAATCTCTGACCTCTATGAACTTCCTCAGTACATGCTAGCAGGTTGCACAGGGAGCTTCCGGAAGTTTGGGAGAGGTATACATAACCCCACTTGGAAGACAAGAAAGGATTCTTAGTACCACTTCCAGGAAGCTATGCCACAATACCACCCACATATGTGCATAAAATATATCAAGATGAAGAAATAGAATAAAATGTTAATAATCTAATATCCATCAATAGGGAGAAAATAAAAAACTATGATATATTTATACTAAGGAGCTATTAATGACGGTTCACAGGCATGGAATGACTTTATATGACTATTCACTGTCATAATAGTTTTTTTTCTTTTCTTTTTTTTTTTTTCTTTTTTTTTGCAGTACTGGGGATTGAACTCAGGGGTGTTCTACCTCCAAGCTACACCCCCAGCCCTATTTTTTATTCTTTATTTTGAAACCGGGTCTCGCTAAGTTGCGGAGGGCCTCACTAGGTAGCTGAGGCTGGCCTCGAACCCGGATCCTCCGGTCTCAGCCTCCCAAATGCTGGGATTACAAGCATGCGCCACCACGCCCGGCTTCACTGTCATAATATTAATTAGAAAAAGTAAGAAACATGGACACAAAAGAAAATGTGGTCCTATTTTTACTTTTATACACATAAATTTATTCAGCTAGTTCTAAGTTTATGTAAGAACTGAGGAATCTAAGAACTAGGTAAACAACATACTTGAAGTCAAGGAAGAAATTAATAACTGTGGGCTGGTCATTTATTAATCAGAATATATTAAAGAATTAACGTTATAAGCTGGGCGTGGTGACGCGTGCTTGTAATCCCAGTACTTGGCAGGCTGAGCCTGGAGGATCCGAGTTTTCGGCCAGCCTCAGCTACCTACGAAACCATTCCGCAACTTGGTGAGACTCTGTTTCAAGATAAAGAATAAAAAATAGGGCTGGGGGTGTAGCTTGGAGGTAGAATGCCCTTTAGTTCAATCCCCAGTTCCGCAAAAAAAAAAAGAAGAATTATTGTTTACCATTTGGTAACATTTCTACATTTCTCATCTGTATTTTTAGAATTACCAATTATTTGAGTTTTAGATTACTTTTTGAAAAAAATACACATATATGCATACATACATTCTCCTTGTACTTAGTGGAAGATTTTATTTCAATGCAAAGTACTTTAAAACATTCATGCAATCTTTGCTTAGGTTTCTTTGTTTATAATCTTACACAAATAAACCAGGCATGGTGGCATACACTTGTAATCCCAGCATTTGGGAGGCTGAGACTGGAGGATCCGGGTTCGCAGCCAGCCTGAGCTGCTTAGTGAGGCCCTCTGCAACTTAGTGAGATCCTGTTTCAAAATAAAGAATAAAAAAAGAGAGCCGGGCGTGGTGGCTCATGCTTGTAATCCCAGCATTTGGGAGGCTGAGACCAGAGGATCCGAGTTCGTGGCCAGGCTCAGCTACCTAGTGAAGCACTCTGCAAGTTAGTGAGACCCTGTTTCAAAAATAAAGAACAAAAAAGAGCCGGGCGTGGTGGCGCACGCTTGTAATCCCAGCATTTGGGAGGCTGAGACCGGAGGATCCGGGTTCGAGGCCAGCCTCAGCTACATAGTAAGGCACTCCGCAACTTAGTGTGACTCGGTTTCAAAATAAAGAATAAAAAATAGGGCTGGGGGTGTAGCTCGGAGGTAGAATGCCCCTGAGTTCAATCCCCAGTACCGCAAAAAAAAAAAA
>PVLC010021157.1:0-28265 GCA_004027655.1 Graphiurus murinus
AAAAGAAAGAAAATATGAAGCATTAAAATAATTTGAAGTGAAGGAAAATGGAAACAACATAGCAAAACATATGGGATGCATGAACAGCAGTCTAAGAGGAATGTGCACAGCAATAAATTCCTAGGATTACAAAGAAGATCTCAATTAAACAACCTAATGCACCACAGGGAACCAGAAAATCAGAACACCCTAAGCCTGGAGTTAGTAGAGGGAAGGGAATAATGAAGACCAGAATAAAAACAGTGAAATAGAGACCAGCAAAACACTAGAAAAGACCCAAGAAATTAAGAGGTTCAGATTTTCCAAAAGATAAAATTGATTAGCCAGATTCTACTGGTCTCTTTCCAAATTATCTGAAGTCACTTATATTTTATATTTTTGCTGTAGCTTCCACATATAAGAGAAAATATGCAACCCTTCACTTTCTGAGACTGTCTGATCTCAGTTATTGGACACAGAGTTTGATGCTTTGCAAGATTATGATGCATACTATTCTCTGAGTGAAAATAACTGGGGTATTATTTAAAAAACTGATGGTCAAGCTCCTTAAAAAAAATTCAAAATTACCAAAATATATTAGCATTTACATTTAAGCTTTATTTATGTACTTGTCATACATGTACACATAACTGCACAGATACACACATAGACAAGGGATATGAAAACTGTAAAAATGAGGGCCTTGATACATGTATTAATCCTTTATTTTTGAAATTTATGCTTGATATGTATTTTTAAATCAGTTTAGCATAATATATTGAGTTCTTAATACTTTAAACAAATGTTGAGTCGTGAAATGTAAAATATATCAATCTCCACATTTCTACCTGCATCTATCATCTATGTCTATCTATCTATCTATCTATCTATCTATCTATCTATCTATCTATCTTCATCATCATCATCATCTATCTATCTATATACATACTTGCAATGATATATAGCTTTGGATGGCTTTGTGTCAATTAGAAACAACCTGGGTGGCTGTAGCAATAGTGGAGATAAGTTTTAGGTTCACAAATAGGATCAATAAATTTTTTTATTTTTAATTTTTTATGATGTGCTTTTGTTGGTGCATTATAGCCTCACCTCATAATGTAAATCATGTTGACAGTGACATACATTCATACAGCACTTGATGCCTCCCACATCCCTATTTCCCCCATTCCCAACACAGAGTACTGAGATAGACATCAGTATATTCACATATGTGCACATAGTCAGTGGTAGTATTTTCATTAATGAACCTCAATCTTTCCCCTCCCCCACTCTTAGATCACCACTCTGGATCTACTGAGGGTTCTCCTCCATTGTCTGGAGTCTAATTTTTCGGCTAGGGGTTTCAATCTTGTTTGGTTTCAATCTTGTTAATCTTTTCAAAGAATCATCTTTTTTTGATCCTTTGAATTGTTTTTTTAAAAATTTATTTTCAGGTTTGTATTTCTGTTGTCTTGGCTTTTCCTTCCTTTCTGTGTGTGAGTCATTAAAGCATAATTAGCCCACATATCTCATGAGTAACTTAGTTAACTAAAAACTTTATGACTCCACATAAAAACCCAATTTGTTGTATACTATTTTATTAGGAATCACTGATATTAGTGTAATCTAATAATATATCGTGGAGATAATTCCCTTGCTTCTGATAATAGGTGAGCCTGTCTGTCTGTATAATCCTTCATAACTACACTTTATTTTACTTACACACTTCTCGTGTTTGGGAATTTTCTTTTCCAAGCTGTAGGAGATATATGCCTTCTGACTTAATCAATACAGACTTTACATGAATATATTGCAAGTGTAACTGAATTTTCTTGTCTTTTTTAAATAGCTGGTGAAAGAAAGATTACTTAATGTATTTCTATGTTTTAAATTAATTATCTGCCAATTTAAAGAGATGAATAAGAAGGAATTTTACTGAGACTTTTCTTTGTTTTACTATTTAAAATTTTGCAATAACTCATCCACTTATGTATATAATTATTGCTATTTTTGCAAAGAATAGAATATAAATGTTTAAATATAAATGGGCTATGTTAACATTTTCTCTTCCTTTACTGAGTAATAGCAATGTGGGTCAGAATCGACATATTACTAAGTGGCAGTCACTGGTATTAATAATTTACCTGCATTATCACATTTAATACTTACAGTAACTCCTTTGTGGTATGTACTCATAACTATTTTCAGATGAGAAAATTGAGACATAATAAAGTTAAATAATTTGTCCCAAAGCACACAACTAGCAAGACAGTGATTCTAGACAATGAATGTAGACAATGAAATCTGAGTCTTTACTTAGTGTGGCTTCTAAACCAAATAATACCCTTTACTATAAGCACATGAGACCAACCTAACAAGAAAATGAAAGGAATCACCAGGAAGGAAATGATATCTTCTGTCCAACATCCCTAAGGCACTCAGTCCTGTCAGTTATCACATGAATAATCTTAGAATTGGTGCCTCCCAAAATCAAACCTCTAAATGAGACATAACCCTGAGACACACTTAGATTATAACTTTAGTCTAGCATGGTGGTGCAAGCCTGTAATCCTAGTACTTGGGAGACTGAGACAGGAGACTCTCAGAATTATGGCTAGTTGCATTAACTTAACAAGGCCTTCAGAAACTTAGTGAGATCCTGTTTCATAATAAAAAATGAAACAGGACAGAGGGTACAACTCTCACCCTGCACAGGATTCAATTTGAGATGGATCAAAGACCTGGAAGTTAGATTAGAGATGATGAAGCTACTAGAGGAGGGCATAGGTTCAACATTCCAACATACAGGCACAGGCAGAAACTTCCTCAGCAATAACCCCAAAGCTCAGGAAATCAAAACAAGAATTAATAAGTGGGATGACATTAAACTAAAAAGTTTCTGCACATCAAGGAAACCATCAAGAGTCTAAAGAGTAAGCCCATGAAATGGGAGAAAATCTTTACCAGCTATCCCTTTGACAGAGGATTAATATCTAGAATATACAAAGAACTTTAAAGACTTTACACTAGGAAAACAAATAAACCAATCAAGAAATGGGGAACTGAAATGAATAGAGACTTCACAAAAGAAGAGATACAAATGCCCAATAGATTCATGAAAAAATGTTCAACATCGTTGGCAATTAGGGAGATGCAAATAAAAACTACATTGAGGTTCCATCTAACCCCAATTTGAGTATCATTTAATAAACTATTCTGGAGAAAGTTTCTCAAACTCAGTACTGTCAGTATTTATGTTTAGGCCTGGATATGTCCTTGATTGAGGGGCAGGATTTGTGCACATTGTATAGTGTTTGCCAAAATCTCTGATATCTGTCCATTATAGATGCTTCTCAATTTATGTCCAATTAAGCCCTGATAAATCCATCACATGTTAAAAATATCATAAGTCAAACCCGTGTTTGAGATACTTAACTTACCAAATCACCAGCTTAGCAACACAGTACATTTAGGAGTACATCTTGTCTACCATTGTGATTGTGTGGTTTACAATTCAAAATTGGAACAATAATTTTTACTTCATGTATGTCACTTTTGTATTATGCCAATGTTTTTTTTAAAAAAAAGGCAAAACATCATAAGTGAAATTATTCAATCACAGAAGAAAAATATTGCGTGTTTCTATTTTTATGAGGTAGCTAAAGTAACCATACTCAGAAAACAGAGTAGACTGGTGCTTGCCAGGGTCTGGGGAGGGAAAAATGGAGACCGGCAAGTCCACAAATATAAAATTCTACTAGTACAAGATAAATTCTAGAGATCTGCTGCACAACACTGTGCCTACAGTTACCATTACTCTATAGTGGTCTAAATGTCTTGCTAAGAAGTTATGTTAAGTTATTTTGACTACAAAAAAAGAAAAAAGAAATCCCAGAATCCTTTAAAAATATATCTATATACAGTTACAGCCAATCTATGCAAATAAATAACTTTGGAAAAGAGAATATAAAATATTCCTACACTCTCTAAAAGTCAATCAAAGTTAGAAAATAAATTATTTAAAAAAACTGGGCCTTAAATCTGATTAAATGTCACAAAAGAGTTCTTCAGGAAAATACTTTTATGTAATATAGTTTGTTGACTTTTGAATGAAATTTCCAGATTTCTACCAGTTTGCACATATATACACTTGAAGTAAGATGGTGACTTATATTTTTATCAATTGCTGCATTGATCATAAAGTATTGCCCATTTTTATTCAAAGACAGCTATACTAAACACTATATAGGATCAAATAAAAACCAGACAACCTTGAAGGTGGAAGGAGCAAAATTCTCTAAGACAGGACTAAGAAAATTGGATTAAACTTAATGGACTAAGAAAATACACTAAAAGTAAAATGGTTTGAGATTCTGTCTCAAAAGGATTAATCAGATTATTTTGGAGGCGCATTGTTTGGGAATAGAAACTCAAGTTTCTAAGATTATCATAACCTATTTTTAGATTAATATTTTTTATGATAACTGTCTATTATGTGTATAAAATCTAAATAAAATTGACAAGTTTCAAATCAAATATGCAGACATAAGATTTTAAACCTAGATATATTTTAGAAGAATTAAAATGAACTCAAAAGTAATACACAATTATATTTTAAAATATGCTAATTATTATAAACAATAATTTAACTTTTTGATGTTAACCAAGTAAAATGAATTCTACTTGCTTGTATATCAGAAGGCAGAGCATATCCTTGTCTTTTTCCTATCAGTGTACTGAACCTTGAAGCCATAATTCAAAAGAAAGTGATGCAGGTATATGTCAAGGTAGTATTACTACCAAGCAATAGACAAAAAGTGAACTTTTTCTGTTACTTATAAGTAATTCTAAATTTATCACATATTTTCTTTGATAATTTCCATAATAAATTATTTTAGAAAAATGTTTTTTATAACTCAGTAAAGTTTTTTTGGTATATATTGTATATCTTCTACAATAGTTTTCTATGGAATATTATTTTAACAATTAATGGTAAGTAAAATAAATAGCTCATAGAACTGATGAAGTGCATTTTTGTTTTATAAGATCAAATTTGTTTAAATAGAATCATGTTAATTAATCTACTCTCTTCACGTGGTAAATTCAAAAAAAAATTATGTAATCAGTCTAACATAACTCATTGTATTATGTAAGATGATAATAAAATAAGTAAATAGTGTCATTTGGTACTGATCAGGGAATATTTATAGCACAGAATGCAGATAGCAGTATTTTTACTCATCTTTTTAATAGTAATGTCAGTAACACATAAATGGCAATTCAACAGCTCTGCAGAGGCTCATTTATGAGGAGCAGAGTGATGTACTAATACGAGCTTGGTCCTTTAAAAGATGAATTAAATGGAAATGCCTGTGAGTACATCATAATGATTAGCTTAAGTGAATATAATGAGGCATGTAGTGAATTGTTAATATTAATTTTTGAATGAATGGATTAACCTAATCTACTTTGATCTCAATATGTTCAAAATGTATTTGTCTAAAACTGTGTGTGGTATCAGAGATTAAAACATGCAGGCATCATGTGGAACAAACATGAAAACTGTAAAATAAATGTTTATTGTTCTATTCATTAAGTTTTCCAAATCAGACAGGTGTGTTATTCTCCAGCAGTTCTTTTATGCATTTCATCTTAATGAATGATCTTTCGTGTCCAAAGGCATATTTTTACACATGAACTGAGAAAGCAGACCATTTTAGTTCTTCGTTTCAAAAACAAGCAGGTTGCCACTTGGTTAATTTGGTTATGACAATCAGTAGCAATCGTAAAGATTATGTGTGTATGTATTTTTTGCTCCAATGATAGCATTATATGTATTTATCATGCACAACATAACATATTGAAGTATATATGCATTGTGTAATGACTAAATCTAGTTGAGTAGTATTTTCATGTGAGTAGCATTTAATAGTATTCTGCTGTGTTTATATACCAAATTTTCTTTATTGATACATTCGTAGCTGAACACTTAGGTTGGTTGATATTTGACTATTACATGTAATGCAAAAATAAACATGGGAATACATATATATCTTTGACATATTGATTTAATTTGCTTTGGATACATATGTACAGTAGTGGAATTGTTAGATTATATAAAATCTTGTGTGTGTGTGTGTGTGTGTGTTTCTTCATTACTCATATGAAATTGTTTCCCTTTACCTAAAAATACAATAAGTTAATTCTTAGACAATAAGACTCTAACTCTACTTATATATCCATTAATTTATAACTAATCATCAAACTAACATTGATGAAAATAATACAATTTTCATTAACCATATTTTATCAGTTTTGACTTATTAAAGAGCGCAACAATTCTAAAGTCACCAAGTGGTCATTCAAACCTTGGGGAAATATTTTTCCTTCTTAGATTCCATGTTCTGAACTTATGTTTATGTAATATCATGACCGTGAGAGTCAAGAATCAAATGTTAAATATAAAATGCAATTCATATGTCAGTTGACACTGTTTTCTACATGTTACAAATTCTGAAAAAATATTTATAAGCAACATTTTGTTGGAAACTCATTATCTCCAAAATCAAATAAAATAGCTCAGTTTAATGAACAAACCTTATACTGCTCCCTTAAAAAAGGATAACTGGGGTAGAAGTGATGTAAAATGACTTACAACACATGTAACTTTTTTCTATACGTCTATACAGCAGAGAAGAAAGCTTCATTCACCCTTGAAAATGGAGAATGAATGAGCAAGCATTTATCAACATTTACAGAGCCATTTTCTAGGCAAGAATGATAATGTTTCTCCTCTGCTGATTATGGATATTTCAAGCATAATTTTACTCTAAAAAATTATAAGGCTTATCCATGGTTGGAATTAAATATCTCTTCAAAAATATGATAGCACTCACCCAATATTCATTCTTTCCCTCTTTCTCATGACAATCAAAACCCTGCTGTTTAGATGGGCATAAGGCCATGTGTAATAAAGGTACATTCGCCTCTTTACACCATTCCTATGAATGTGAGTTTAAGAAAACTATCTTGGTCATCAATTTCCTTTAAAATTATCAGAATTTTCAAAAAGTTTTAGTTGCTATTTTTAACTCGTGACAATTATTTATTTTAATATTCTCTATGGTAGAGATTCTGTATATAAATTGCTTTCCTCCAGTGAATATATGCATGGGAGTTTCAGGATTTTGAAGTTGAGATTTAAGTCATCCTCTATGGACCTGGAATACCTCTCAAGGGTTCATGTGCTGAAGGCTTGTTTCTCTGCTGGTGGTGCAAGTGAAAGGTAGTGGAAACATTAGAAGGTGGGGCCTAGTTGTAAAAGGTAAGTCACTGAGAACATGACTTCAAAGCACACTTTTCATCCCTGGACCCTTCCTCTCCTTTTCTTTGCTTCTGATTGTCCTGAGGTAAGCAGCTTTCTCTTCCCTGCCTTCTCCTCCATGATTTTCTTACTCACCACAGGCTCAGAAGCAATGAGGCCAAGCAACTAAAGGTCGAAACCTCTGAAGCTTTGAGCTAAAATAAATGTTTCCTCTTTAATTTTTTTGTTATTGTTGTTATTTTGTCACAGTAGCTGATTGACATATCAGATATACTCTGAAGAATATTTACTAGCATGTATATAGTATTGGTAAGGTATTCAGGTACAATTTTAAGCAAATTAAAATGTAATAATTCAATCCATCATTTAGTTATCACAAGTTCAATCTGGGAGTAGAATACCATGCTCTATAGAATTCTATATAGCTGGTTTCATTCAAGCACTATAATTTCAGTGGTCACAGAAATGCAAAAAAAAAAAAAAGTTTATTTGCAAATGATACATGATGCTAATTTGTAAATCTTCAGATATATAGAAATCTACCATTGTTAAACTTCTGCAAAATATAATTCTTCTCATAGTTACTCCAACCACTGCAATGAAAAAACAGAACAAAAATAAGATGATTAAAATTAAAACTTATACATGTAGAATAAATGGCTTATTCACTCAGCATTTTTTCATAAAGTCTCATTTTTAGATGTAGTTTCATCATCAGTGTGATATAGTTCCAAAAGAATTAAAATTTACTTACATAATTTCACCTTATAAAACAATCTGTGTTTTCAGTGCTTAAGGGAAAAATATTGTTAGCTATTCAGTTTTTACCAACTATCTCCCAGAAATTCTCTAGAAAATGTTACTGTTGGAAATAGAAATGTATTTATGCAGTAAAACGTGGATTTTATTCATGTTCTTGATCTCTTGCATGTATACATAAGTATTTTATTGACTTAACAGCAAGTATAAGAAAATAGAGCTAAGAATTATACAATGTAATAATTTTGGTTCATCTAAACAATTCTGCTTTAAATGTTTCATATAAATGTTCTATATAAACACCAATAAAAGACATGAAAATATTATTTAAAGATTAATGATAAACCTAAAAGCAAGTACATATTATTTGTGAAGGTTAATTTAAAAATCATAAGTCTGTAATTTGTAACTAGATGTTGAGATTTGTGACAGTATATGCCTTTTAACAAATAAAAGACAAAATGTGTAACCCCTGACACCAATGTGTGTGTGTGCACATGTGTGTATACCAATGTGTATATTTGTATGCATAACTGTGTGTTTCTATCATGTACACAACATGCATACACACATAGTTAGTATAATGACTAAATTAATTTAAGGATACCAATGATCAAAAATAAATTATCATACCTTACACAATTGCTATGTTTGCTATTTTCAATCCATGAGAGTTACCAAGGAAATATTATTAGATTAACTAAATTTAAAGTTAATTTGTTTAGATACGCCACCTAACTAAAATGAGTGACACCCAATGTATCCTCTCTTTAGTTCATGTCCTTTCTCAAAGAAGATAGGATAAGGAAATTCTTAATCCCTAATATTTACAGAAAATTTGTTTTCCATTATAAAATATTCAGGTCTTGATATCCAGTCCTATGAAACTGTTAGTTTTGTAGGCTTTTATCCACACGCTGTTTAAATAAAATAATACTTGTCTATTATCATTTTATATCATAAAATCCAAAAAAATCTATTTTTGAAAAAATGTTATGGATTTACTATATAATCCGATATTTGATAGATTTTTTTCAGTTGTTCTAGAATGAACTGATAGAACTTTAATTATGAAGAAAACAAAGATCATAATGCTAATGACCAGTTATGCTTAGAGACCTCATTAGACTTTATAATGATGAACTTACTTGACTCTTCTACCCAATAAGCATTATATCTACCCATCCTCAGGCCACAGTGAAGAAGGGCTTTGAGGAAATGATTATCTGTACTGTGTTGGGTAAACCTAGTGACTTCCTGTAAAATTTGATTATGATTCTACCCTTTTCTTCTCAGAAAACACTGATTCAGTGTTTCTCAATGGCAGTTATTTAGTGATAACATGGTTGCTTTCCAGAATGAATGGAAGATTCTGACCTTTTCATCCTGAACTATGGCAATATTAGTTATGCTCTAGATAAAGTTCAAAGAATATTCAAAGATGTATGATCTATATTCACCCTAAAGAAAGTTGCCCCCATATGATCTAGTAAATCCCAAGTCAGCATTTTTTTTTTTTTTTTTTTTTTTTTTGCGGTACTGAGGACTGAACCCAGGGGCATTCTACCTCAGAGCTATACCCCAAGCCCTGTTTTTTATTCTTTTATTTTGAAACAAAGTCTCACTAAGTTTCAGAGGGCCTCACTAAGTAGCTGAGGCTGGCAGCGAACCCAGATCCTCTGATCTCAGTCTCCCAAGTACTGGAATTACAAGCATGAGTCACCACACACGGCTCCAAGTCAGCATTTTTGTTAGACTAATGCACAACAAATAATGCATAAGCATCAGTGTGTGTGTGTGTGTGTGTGTGTGTGTGTGTGTGTGTGTCTCAATCTCCAATTAAAATTTATTTCTTATTGAAGAAAATGAGAAAGGGATGGTATGATTTAAGGATTTGTCTAGGCTGCTTACCAATTGAAGGAATAATATATTCTAAGAGCAAGTTTTGGAACAGAGAAAATTGTTAAGATCCAAGAAAGAGGCAGTCATACATACCTGAGAGGTCTTCAGAAGATGAGATCCCATGATAATATAAAACTTATAATGATGTTCTTTGAGAGTTAAATAAAATCTTATTAAGGGTATCTGATACATAGTTGGTAGTCCATAAGTATTTGTAGTGATTTCTTTTGCACATCTCTCTGTGGATTCTGTTGGCAGCATAATTTTACCTTACTAAAGACATAATTTTGTTAAGTTTTGTCATATTCTGTGATAGTTTCCTGAATAGATCTTTATTTTGCCATTAGAGTGTCACATTTTATACAGAGTTGCATTTGAAGGACATTTTAATTATAAGCAACATATGCATGATAATATAGAAGAACATTTTTAAGAAATGTAAATTACACAATATTCAAATAGCTAATGTTACATTTATTTCTTCACTATATGCAATAATATTCTACTCATGCACTTGTTTCACCTTGTTAAATCTACATATCTTAATAATGAGTGTTGATTATGATGATAAAATTCTGACTTCAAAGACTTTGGAAAAGGTCTTTATATTAAGTGAAGCTAAGGCAGTGCATTTAATAATGTTAGCAGTGCTGCATTACTGATAGTCAGTAACATTCAGGATAATCAAGAAAGAAATGCCTTTCAGTCAGTCTTAAGAATCAGAGATGGGCAGATGGTGTATAGCGGACTGGTAAATCTGTATCCAAATCAGGCATCCAGACTAATATAGTACCCCTCCATCTTCATCACATGACTCCCATCCCTGAATATAAGATTTATTACCATTTCCTGTAGTAGAGAGGAAAAGATATTAGATAACCAGTTTTTTCAGCTAATAGGGACCTAAATTTATACACCTTATTTTGGTTCACATTCCATTGGTCAAAACTTATTGATAAGCCTATCACTAATGAAATGGACTCTAGTTAGATAATCATAGACCCAGCTAAAACTTAGAGGTAGAAGGTTTTTATTACCAAATGAAAGAAGGGAGAAACATGTTCTAGTGGTCAGTTTGCTGTTTCTTCCACATAAAGTTTTCTTAATATCCCAATATGTGGCTTGCATCAATATCAATCATCATATGAAACTTAAAGCATTAAATGATGAGATAATGCAGATATTTAAAGAAATATTTAGAAGTTATTCTGGTGACACATTCCTGTAACCTCAATACTAGGGATTCTGAGATAGGAAGATCATAGGTTCAAGGCCAACCTCAGCAACTTAGTGAGCCCTTGTTTCAGTATAGAAAGAAAAATAAGAAGAGAGAGAGAGAGAGAGAGAGAGAAAGAGAGAGAGAGAGAGAGAGGAGAAAAATATGAAAAGAGAAGAAAGAATGAAAGGAAAAGAAAGAAAACAGCCAGGCATGTTGGCACACTCTTGTAATCCCAGCATTTGGGAGGCTGAGACCAGAGGATCCGGGTTCTTGGCCAGCTGCAGCTACCTAGTGAGGCACTCCGCAACTTAGTGAGACCCTGTTTCAAAAGAGAATATAAAATAGGGCTGGGGGTATATCAGGGAGGTAGAATGCCCCTGAGTTCAATCCCCAGTATCGCAAAAAAAAGAGAGAAAGTTGAAAAGCCCTTTTTGGTAATCTTTGAGAGATATTTGTCACTGCTCACTCTTATATATGAAGGAATGCCACTTCATCAGAAATCGTAGTTATGCCATTTTGCATATGATAAACAGAAAACAAATAGACTTCCTTCTGAGATAAAGACCAATTTTTGTTTTATCAGAATTTATGCTATCATTTGTCAATATTAAAGATATATCAAGCTGGATGTGGTGGCATAAACCTGGAATCCCAGTGCTTGGGAAGCCGAGACAAGATGAGTGCAGGTTCAAGGCTAATGTGCAGCAATTTAGTGAGACCCTATTTAAAAAAATAAAAAGAGGGCTGAGGTTGGGAGGTAGGTCAGAGGAGGTAGACCATCCCTGGATTGAATCTCAAATACCAAAATAAAATAAATGAATAAAGATAAAAAAAATCAGAGTACAATCATACTACTATCATTAAAACTTTTCTTTAAAAAAATTCTTAAAATGAGAGTGAATAATGAGATTTTCTTTCCAGCAGATTTTTCTTGTGGCATCCAATGAAATCAGTAACTTATAGAAATATATGTTTAAAGGGGGCTTTAACTTTTAGAGAAGAGCAAAGGAAAAGCTTATCGAAGAATTTTTCAAGGATTACTCTGCAATATTTCAAATATTTCTAAGTCTGGAAATAGATGACTCAGTTAAAGGGCTCAAACCATTCATTTTTGGTGTTCAGATGGCCATTTCTAAGCAAGTCCTTGATTCCCTTATTAGCAAGGAAGGCTCTGTTCAGTCAGACCGGTGGTCTTTTATTTTCTTGCATTTGAAACAGAGTACTTGCATTTATACTGTATTCTTATCATTGGTGCAGGTCTTTCTCATTCCTGCCTAGCTAGCGTTTAGTTCTGGGAATAGAGTTTTGCATTTGTTCTTTGATTCTATTCATTATTTGACAGGCTATCAAAATTTGGTTGAAAAAGTTATGTGATAAAATAGGTGGTTATTTTGTAAGCCTGGAAGACTTTTTCGTTTTAGTTTCTTCTTTGCAGGTGTGTGTGTGTGTGTGTGTGTGTGTGTGTGTGTGTGTGTGTGTGTGTGTGTGTGTGTGTGAGAAAGAGAGAGAGAGAGAGAGAGAGAGAGAGAGAGAGAGAGAGAGAGAGAGAGACTGAGACTTCTGCTGTGAATAAAGATGAGCAGTTAAGACCTTAGAGTCAGTTTCCATAATTTAATTTACATACATGATTTTGTCACATGGCTATTATGAAAGTCAAATGCTGTAAAGCATACGAAGCTTCTTGGAAATTTTTCATATTAAAAATTTATTATTAGCTGGGTGTGGTGGCACATGCTTGTAATCCCAGTTCTTGGGAGGCTGAGACCGAAGGATCCGGGTTCGCAGCCAGCCTCAGCTACTGAGTGAGGCCCTCCTCAATTTAGTAAAACCCTGTTTCAAAATAAAGAATAAAAAATAGGGCTGGGTGTGTAACTCAGAGATAGAATGCCTCTGGGTTCAATCCCCAGTACCCCCCCCCAAAAAAAGTTATCTTGTGATAAATCATGGAAAACAATTAAAAAATTTAAAAGTTTAAGTTTGGGCATGAATCCATGGGTTTGTAAAATTTACCCATTGTTAATAACATATGTTTTGTCTTATGCTGATGGGACAATTTGATCTTTAATTTGTCCCCCAAGAAATTTTGTGAGTTAACATACAAACCAAATTTGGAAATATTTTGTTTTAAACAGCATTGTTTGTTATTTACTGTTGCTGAATTAGACATGACAAACTGATTCATAATAAATTTTATTAACATAAGTCCATGTTGTATTTGGTTGCATGACAGCAAACAATTTTAATTATATTTGCACTGTGTCTACGAGAAATACTTGTGTTGAAGTCCAAGTATGATACTTCTACTTTTGCAGAATTTAAAAGCTAAGGTATCATAAAATGGGGTTGTAGTTTCATCATCTGCATATCTTTAATCCTCCAATGACTTTATATTTTATTGTTGTATTACTAATAAAAGAAATAATTCCTTTCTTTGTATTTCTGACCATAAACTTTTTCTTAGAATTTTAATTCTGTTCAAATTTTAAAATATATCAACAAATTATCTGTTCCATATGGTTCCACGTGAGACTTGCCTTTGCATGGCTCTTTTTATTTCTTATAGAACATAGTTTAAGTGATTTTTTTAATATGACAATTATTACTAGTTTCAGGCAAGAATTTGTCTCTCTTTAATGAGTCACATTCAGTCTTGGCGGACTGGGAAAACAACAGTGAACCACCTAAGACTGTCAGAAATGATATTCATAACTAGATTCCACATCAGAAAAGCCTCTGATTTGGCAATTAGATAAGAATGTGAGCATTAGCCTTCTACTGCTTCTCAAAGTTTTTCTCAGGAGGTATGTGCGTAATCTTACATTTATTTTTCAGAGAAAGTCTGACTACAATGCTTGTGAGGATCCTCTGTCAGTGCAAATGTCTCATCAGGCCTGTAGTCTGTACATGTCACATTTATATACTTCTCTCTGACAGCAAGTGCTTATTTCAGAATTAAGCATCTTGCATCCATTAATATGAATGGGCTGCATCACAAGCAACATCTTGACAGTAATGAGAGGTTAGAGCTCAAAAACAAACTTAAATTATCTATGTCTGTGGCCATGCTGTATTATTTTTTAATGACAGAATTTTACCAAAGTCAACAATTAGTAGAGGACACATACTTTAAGCATCTGTAGTATTTAGATAGCAAACAACAGTCCACATTCAAACAAGGCTTTTTTATACATAGATAAAATTGTACACTGGAAGCTTGGACAAATTATATATTCTTTACCTTTCTTTAGGAGAAAAGGTCACTCAAGTGTAGTTACCATTTTGTTTAGTGTTTAAATATGCATTTACATTTATAGGGAAATGGCAAAAGGCTGGATCTAAGAAAAGTTTTAGCTAAGCAATTCTTTTTACATCTGGGACTGCATTAACAATAATTCCCATGAGGGAAATTTTATTTACCTTTGGCCACTCTCCCAGAATCAGCTGCTTTATCCCATAGTTGCATTCTTCATTCTGAAGTGTGAGGTGGCTACTAGCAAAAATAGGCCCATATGTGCATCAACTGCATGCATAGGAAAATATCTACTGGGCACTGTCAAGTGTGTTTGACTGTATCTCTGCAGGCTGTTATGTTTCAGTTCTTGATTTTTCTATTATTGTCACTCTTTCTGGGCTTCTCTGTCCAAAAACAGAGTCAGTGTTAATTTCCCTGTTGTATGTATGCATAATGTGAAGGCATAATCAAATGGTCATTCCACCCATCAAATAACTCTGTATTTATCTACTAAATTTCTAAAATTTACATATTTGTTGCCAAGTTCACTTTCCAACGTGGGTTGTAGTAGATGTGTGACTGCTAATCATCTATTCTCTGAATTTTCTACAGCTCCCAAAATGTTATGGCAGTAATGTTAACTTTCGTCCAATACTGCTTTCCTTCTCTAGTATATATTAAGAATGTATAAATATTCTTGGCTCTATGTTTAGCAGTGGAAAATGCTTCTTATTTGAATGAGAATCATTGTCTTTTGAAAGTTTAAATGAATAATTTGAATTAAACAGATATAAAATAGTGAATATATTGCCAGTATGGTTGAGATTATATATACTTTATTGAAATTGAATATATGTTCCATGCATCAAAATGCATAATCCAGCCAGGCATGGTGGCGCAGGCTTATAATCCCAGCATTTGGGAGGCTGAGACCAGAGGATCCGGGTTGGTGGCCAGCCTCAGCTACTTAGTGAGGCCCTCCACAACTTAGTGCTTAGTGAGACCCTGTTTCAAAAATAAAGAATAAAAAATGGGTCTGGGAGTATAGCTCAGAGGTAGAATGCTCCTGAGTTCAATACCCAGTACCACAAAAACAAACAAACAAACAAACAAACAAACAAAAAAAAAACACATAATCATTATATTTTCCTTATTCATTTTAATTGACAAGTTAAAGTTGTATATATTCATGGTGACAACAGATTTTTATATGTATATACATTGTGAAACAACTAAATCAAGATAACATATGCATTACCTGACATTTTTAGTGGCTAAAATATTTGAAATCTACTCATCAATTCTCAAGAATATAATATATTGTTATTACCTGTGGTTACTGTGATGTACAATAAATCTCTTAAACTTATCTAGTTTTTTTTTTTTTTTGAGGTCCTAAGGATTGAGCCCAGGGGCATTCTACTTCCGATCTACACCCCCAGTCCTATTTTTTTATTCTTTATTTTGAAACAGGGTTTCACTAAGTTGGGGAGGACCTCCCTAAGTAGCTGAGGCTGACCATGAATTTGTGATCCTCTCTCAGCCCCCCAAGTACTGGGATTACAAGTGTGTGCCACCACACCCGGCTATCTGTTCTTGCTAATTTAAATTTCATATACTTTGACCAATGTACTCTTTAAAATAATATCATTAATGTTAAATAACAATGATGAAGTGATAAAAATAAAATAAGTAATAGAAATTATTTTTGTTTACTACAAAGTCCCTATAATTACTTTGTTTTGAGGTTTTATTGCAATATTTTTCTAGAATTCCATATTATGATTCTGTTAACTATTCCTTAAAATTTAGTTTTATTGAAATAATACTTATTTATTCAATGTTGACATATATCAGTGTTTTTTCCATACTTGTCTAATATATCAGTACCTCCAGTTATTGATTTGTTTATTTATGTTGCTATCTTTGTAAGCTTATGAGGCTCAATTATAAAATGCTTATTTTTAATTTTTATTTAAATACTTATGAATCAATGAGTATGTTTTGTCTTAATTTCTAAATATGTTTCATGTCCTCTTCCATGACTCCTTTGTATTTTAAGGTTTAAATCTTGGGAGATGTGGTTTCAGAAAATGCTTTGTGCATTGAGGCTGAACATAAATATTTGCTTGAGCTTTTTAAAAAACTTTAATTAAGAATTAGTTCATACCTCTTCATGACCCTGAATTCCTTATTTAATGTTACCTAAATGCAAATGCTCTTCATGTAATGTATTCATATTGCCATTACTAAACAGATATACACAATCTCATATGTTCTGCTAGCTTTGGAAATAAGTGTCTCATGAAATATTTATTATAAAATTAACTGTCACAATAAAATAGAATGACATCTGATTCTATAGATTTTTCTATAAATATTATAAAGCAATAATATTCATTTTTCAATAGCCTATGAAATTAGTTTTAAAATCATGGATCTAATTGAAAGAGTTCAACTAATGCAATGTAAGTGTCCTGTGCCTGCAGAGATGGGTATGCATCAGTTCAATTTTAATTTATACATACAATTTAAATGCATGTAGTTCACATGCACATGCACACCTATGCAAGCATAAACACATTCTAGAGTGAATAACAGTTCTCTCAACTCATTATTCTTGCAGAACTTCTTATATTGTACTTGTTTAAAATAAAATTCACATGTAAAATTAATGAGATAATGTTAAATCAGTTTTTATTTGGTAACCTTGGACAAATCAGATGACATTGCTGTGTCTTAGATTTTTCTGACTTACAAAAATATCTCAAGATTTGATGTCAAAGGACCTTTCAGCTAAATATTACTAAATAACTAAATGTTTTACTTGATTACATTATAATATTAACTCTAAAAATAAATTCACATTTATATTTTAAAATCGACATATCTCACCTTAAGTACTCTTATTGAATTTTACATATTAATTCATAACTATAAGATTTATTTAAGAATAATTAAATGTAGAATTAAGGAAACTATCAATATTACTTCAAAATGCTAGTATTTTACTTCAGTAACAATTATTCTGGTAATTTCTGGTACCAGATGATTTCAGTGATGTATTGAGAAGTTCAAATATCTGATAATATTTTACATTCATGTATATAGAGATATCACTCAGAAATATACCAAATATATAATTAAAACACAAAATTAAATATATAAGTACAAAATATTTGCCAAATACCTATTTTTTTAAGAAAATAAATATGACAAATTTTGAAGTTAAGGCATAAATCAGGACTCTGTCATGTCTTGTGGATTTTGGAAGGTAGTTTTCTTATCTAGTCATTAAGTTAGGCCTCCATAGAAACTACTGTGCATCAATACTCAAGAAATGCTATTTATTAATTTAATGTACATGAACAAAATAATTTAACCATTCTCCTGACTATATATTTTTTCTGGACACATTGAGAACTGAATCTTTTCAGATTGAAGAAATTAAATGTTTCCTTAAACTTTTAACTATATGTGCATCATGGCTTTTATGTTTCTCAAATTTAAAACTCATTCTCTAAAGCAGAAAAAAAATTCTCATTTTAATATATTTTATATATTAGTATATTTTTCCTGCCACCTAAGATTTAAACTGTGTGTGTGTGTGTGTGTGTGTGTGTGTGTGTGTCTGTGTGTTACCGGAGATTGAACTACCCAAGGGCATTCTACCTCTGAGCTACACTCACACAGAGAGTCTTGCTAGGTTAATGAGAGTCTCACTTAGTTGCTGAGGCTGTGCTTGAACCTGTGAATCTCCTGTCTCAGCCTCCGAAGTACTGGGATTATAGGTGTACTATGCGTTACTCTCCATTAAAATATTTTTGAATTGCCAAATTAATTACCTATTCCATTAATTTTAAAATTATTATACAGGAAGATGTATAGTAATTATTTTTCTTATTTATGAAGAAACTAGATACTTGGGAACTACACAAATATAATATTATGTAATGTAAATCAACTTTTATTTTTACTAGAGATAAAGGCTGTTATTATTTTATTGTTTAAGCATTAAATGAATGCTTATCCTCCATTGCTTGGAAGATAAATAAAATTTGGATAGATTTCATGTTTTAATCATGATGTCACACTAGACAACAAATAACAATACACTAAATTATATATAATTATGTATCATATATAATAATTTAACCTATATAAATTGCTTTGGCCCTAAAACATATCTAACATACCTGAGTTACAAGATTTATATAACGTTTAATGTGTACCTAAAAGCATCTCAGTCAATAAACTGATAACTACCAAAAGAAAGATCAAACCAATTAAAGTATCTATTACATTCAGATTAAATGGTATGTCCAAACTAAAAACTAAGACAAGTGATTTTTAACTGTAAATGTATTAAAGGTTGTCTGGGCAGGAATACTATATATATTTTCAATGTTTTAGTATAGCTGTTTAAGATTTTACTCAGAAAGAATGCACAACAGGAATACTATCAATTTCTTCAAAAGCTAAATTTGCCAAATGATTCATTCTATGGTATACAAGGCAAGAATGCAAAACCAAAATGAAATGTGAAATTATTTAAATGAGAAAATGGTATACTTTTATATTAAACTAAACAACTTAAAAAAAAAACCAAAACAAAACAGCATGACAGAACTGAATCAGGAATCTTTTTAATTACCTCACCTAAGCAAAATTTGTGTGTATGCATGCCAGAAATTATTCATTCTGTATAAATGAATCCTTTTACCCTTTACCAGCATTTTCTCATCTTCCTCACCCTCAGTTTCTGGTATCCATCATTCTCCTCTCTGCTTTTATGAGTTAAAAATACTTTACATTGGAGCCAGACATGGTGGCGCACGCTTGTAATCCCAGTACTTGGGAGGCTGAGACTAGAGGATCCTGGTTTGTGGCCAGCCTCAGCTGCTTAGTGAGGCCCTCCTCAACTTAGTGAGACCCGGTTTCAAAATAAAGAATAAAAAAACAGGACTGGATCTGTAGCTGGGAGGTAGAATGTCCCCAGGTTCCATCCCCATTACCACAAAAAAACAAAACAACAACAAAAACTTTACATTGTACATATCAGTGAAATCATGCAATATTTCTTTCTGTCTTTGGCTTATTTCACTTAGCAAAATGTCATTTTATTTCATCCATGTTGTCTCAAGTGGCATGATACTCTTTGTTCTTTCGGCTGAATACTATTGAATTATGCACATATGACACATTTTTAAATTTTTTTCTTCCACTGATGATCACTTAGGTTGATTCAATATATCAATATTATGGTTTAAAAGTAAATTATTCCTTGGACTCATGCTCCGGCAGCCATGCCTGGTGGTGAGTCCTGGGTGAGTTCCTTGTCTCCAAGGCAAGAAACAGCTAGAGGTGGGCCCCTGGGGTATGGTTTTGGGGACTATATAAATCCCTTGCCCATTCCCCTTGCTCTCTCTGCTTCCCTCCATCATGCCCTAAAAACTAGTAGCTCAGGCTCTTGCTGGACCGTATATAAGAACTGAAATCTCCAGACCCTTAAGCAAATCAATCTTTGTTTCTCTAAGTTGTGTGTGTGTTTGTGTGTTTGTGTGTGTGTTTGTGTGTGTGTGATGTGTTGGATCACAGCAGTGACAATGCTGACTAAAACAGAAACAAAAAGCTATTGTGAATATTCTTGTAATGGACATACGTGTGTATATATCGATTCTGATTTCAAATCCTTTGTCTAAATAGTAAATTGGATGGCTGGATTACATGATAATTACATTTTTAACTTTTTTTTTGAGGTACTGGGGATTGAACACAGGGGCATTCTACCTCTGAGTTACACCCCTAGTCCTATTTTTTATTCTTTATTTTGAAACAGTATCTCACTAAGTTGAGGAGGGCCTCACTAAGTAGCTGAGTCTGGCCTTGAACCTGGATTCTTCGGACTCATCCTCCCAAGTACTGGGATTACAAGTGTGCACCACCACGCCCAGCACATTTTTAACTTTTTGAGGGACTTTCATACACTTTTTTTAATGGCTGTACCAATTTACATTCCCTCCAACAGTGTACAAGTGTTCCCGTTTCCCCATGTCCTAGCCAACATTCACTATCTTTCACCTTTTTGACAGTCATTCTGGCTGGTGTGGTGTGAGGTAGTATTTCATTGATGTTTTAATTTGCATTCCCCTGATGATTAATGATAATGAGAATTATTTTAGGTATTTATTAACCATTTATATACTTTTTTTTGGATAAACATCTATTCAAGTCCTGAATTCAGTTTCAAATCATTAGCTATGGGCTAAATATTTGTACATACCCAAAAGTCTTATCTTGAAATATTTGCCCCAAGTAGTAGTATTAGCAGATAAAACCCTAGGGAAGTAATTTGGTCTGGTAATGTGATTAGTGCTCTATAAAAGAGGCTCTTAAGAAACACTTGTCCTTTTGCCATATTGGGACATAGATATTGATTCAAGAGATATTGAATCTGATATAGCCTCTATCCTGAGTTCTACATCTTCAGAAATTTGGGAAATTATCTTTTGTTGTTTATAAGCCATCCAGTCTTTTTATTTTGTTATAGAGCTTGTATGGACTATGATGAGGTTATCATTATTATTATTATTATTACTATTATTATTTTGCTATTAAGTTCTTTATTAATTTAGGATATTAATCCTTTAGCAGATATATGTTTTGTAAATAATATTTTTTCAAAACCTTAGGTTGCCTTTTCACTCTGCTGATTTTTTCCTTGGCAGTGTATAAGCTTTTTAGTTGATACAATGTCTCTTGTCGATCTTTGCTTCTGTTGTTTATGCTTTTGGTGTTACATTCAAAAAGTCTTTTTTTTTTTTTTTTTTTTTTTTTTGTGTTGGGGGTTGAACTCAGGGGAATTCTACCTTCGAGCTATACCCCCAGCCCTATTTTTTTTACTCTTTATTTTGAAACCGGGTCTCACTAAGTTGCGGAGTGCCTCACTAGGTAGCTGAGGCTGGCCGCGAACACGGATCCTCCGGTCTCAGCCTCCCAAATGCTGGAATTACAAGCGTGTGCCACCACGCCCAACTCAAAAAGTCATTATTAAGACTAATGTCAAGAATTTTTTTTCCATATATTTTATACCAATGGTTTTATGGTTTAAAGTTTTATATTTAAGTCCTTAATCCCTTTATGTCAATTTTTATTTGTGGTGCAAGTTAAGGCTCCTATTTAATTTTTTGATGTAGATATCTAGCTTTCCCTGAAACTGAAGAAATCTTTTTTCCCATTGTGTGTTGTTGGGCCCTTTGTCAAAATTAATTAATTGTACTTGCATAAATATGTTTATGGTCTCCCTGTTCTTTTTCTTTGTTTAATGTGTCTGTTTTTATGCCAATGTCGTGCTGTTTTGATTACCATAACTTTGTAGTATATTTTGAAATAAGATAGTTGGATGCCTTTATCTTTGCTCATTGTTAAGAACAGCACAACTGTAAAATTGCATAGCAGTACACACATCTTTGTTAATAAGATATTTTTACCCTTTGAGTAAAAATGAGGTTCAAGTGTCTTAAAATTCATATTATGAAAAGTTATAAATAATTTATTTTTAGTTTTATTTAAAATATATTCATTACATTATCAAATATCATAGAAGAATAGTGATTTTTTTGTTTCCTTAAAAACTATGAATTCATGTCATTACACAATTGTCTGAGGACTTGACTCAGAATTGGAAATTTTCATTCCAATCATATTTTATTAACTTTAGATCTTCCAAGTCTTATTTTATAATGTCAAAAAAAGGGGGCATATGGCCTGCTGATTCTTTCAACAACATTCTTTAGAGAAATACTTTAGCCAAAAATTCTGAAAGTTTTTGGAAGCAAAATCCAAGTAATTAGTCAAAAAATTAAAGATATAGTAGCCTAGCAATCCCTCCCTTATGAATGTAGCTCATAAAAATAAAAGAACCAATATGGATAGATATAATGCATTGATTTTCATTTTCTGACATAACAAATTATCACAAACTTAGAGGCTTAAAGCGATACAAATTTATCATTGTACTGTTCTGCATATCTCAAATCAGAAAGAGGTCTCACTGGGGTGAAATCAATGTGTTCTGGCAGAACTACATTCCCTTTTTGAGGTTCTTGGGAAGAATCCATCTCTCTACTTTTCTAAGTCTGACTAGCCTCCCCTTCTCTTCGGCTCACACCTCCCCATAGCCATTGTCAAATCAGCAGTGATTCGTCTGTCTATTCTTCTCTTACATAGTTGCAGTTCCATTACTCTCTTGTTTTGCTTCTCTTACATATTTTTAAAGACCCTTGCAATTAGATTGGGTCCATCTATATAATGGGAGATTTTTTTTAGTTTAAAGGGTAGCTGATTAACAACCTAAATTCTATCTCCAAAGTTCTTTTTGATATGTAAAGTAAGAAAATCACAGGTTCTGGGGATTGAGAATGTGAATATCTTTGGGAAGGGCATTATTCTGCCTAACACACGTATACAGAAGCAACCTGTCTTAAATGTATGAGTTTTGCTATAAATTAGAAAATGATATTTCAATTTGGCCTCATTTCAGAGGCAGCTATGTGCTAGGCTCCTCTTGTCCAGGGTAGAACACAGGCTCCGTTTTGTCACCCACGTTTTCTATTTGGCAGGGAGCTTTATCCAGGAAACAACATGCAAACCTCTGTTGGTATCTCTACACATGAAATGGTCAGTGAGATCAACTATTTTTCCTAGTTTAAGCATACCTTGTCCTATATAAAGGCAAGGAAAGCGATCTCTACAAACAATTCTCTTGGGCTCACACCCTTATATTGAATTTTTGATCATGGTTACTATGTAAAGAAATGATGACTGAAGCTGTTTACAAGGAAAAATGATCTAAGGGGGAAAAAAGAGTTTCTCAATAAAGTTTAAGCAGGAAAACTAAATCCCCTGTCCTTTGATTCTTTTCCTTAAGGCATAAGTCTATATTCACTAGAGCATTCGGAGATGAAGATACCAACATGAAATGTGCTAAATTCTGGCAGTGCATTGCACTGTTGTAAATGATAAGATGATGTAATCTTTGTGTGCTTTGCAAATCCAAAGGAGAAATATTTAATGTATGTTTGGCATGAATTGTTTAGTGAGGTTTTTCCAAATAAAGTATTTAAGAAGAAAGCAGTCTGATTTACAAAAGTATGTTTTCTTGTCTTTACACATTAAACTAGAATGTCTGCAGAGGGAAAGATTTGGCCCATCCACTCATTGTATCTCCATTTTTGAGCACTTTGCGTCTGTCACAGAGTCACTGCTCAATAAGCAAACAATGACTACTAATGGTTTTCTTTATTTTCTAATTATTAATGGTACATTAACTATAATAGCATCATATCTATATACATATAATTTTAATTATGACATATTTTAGTTTGAAAATAATTCAATTCTGATTATCTCATTTAATCCTCATAATTTTAAAAATTGCTGGATAGTAATATCTTTAGATGAGAAAATAATAATACTAACACTCATATAGCACTTAATATGTGCAAAGCACTGCTTTGAGAGGTTTAAAACATTAATTCATGCTGGGGTCTAGCCCTCGAGGCAGTGGGGTCGGGGGTCTCTCGACAGGTGTGGAATGAGATGAGGTTGCGAGAATACTCTCACACCAAATGCAGTGAAGAAGTATCTGTTTTATTGTTTGTTAGTCGCTGTTTTATACTATTTTTTTTTTTTTTTTTTGCAATGAGGCATATAGAACAGGAATTTCTACAGACCTGTTTTTCCAAAGGTTATCCTCAACCAGTCAAGGTTACAACATGTGTATAAAAATTCTTTTGTACATAAAAATTCTTAAAAATACAACACGTATATAAAAACTCTTTTCCATTAGTTAAAATCTTTACAATTTGTTTAGCCCCTTTAAGGAGTATTCTATCTTATCTCAGGTAGCTAGAGAGTTAATGTATCCTGTAAAAATTTCAGGGAGACCAGGTAGGAGTGGACAAAAGACTATTTGTAGTAGCTATTTAGACAAACTTGCAAAGCCTCTTTCTAGACTAATGCTTGTAAAAGGTTAATCAATTGGGTTTTCTCGAGGCACTGCTTTTTTTCAGCTAAGGGATCAGTATCTGTCAGGCCACATGTTTCTAAGAAATTTTCCTTTATAATTAATTTAAAAGCAAAACCCAAAGCACCCAAAATTTCCAGAATATAATAATGCAAAGTGGGATATGCCACGTGTTCCTTCTTTTGGAATCGTCTACCTTGAAGGATTCCAGCGGACTGAACCTTGCTCAAGTTCCAGCTATTAAGGAGGAGTGGCAAATTCACTTAACACTGAAAATAACCCTGCAAGGGAGACATCATTATTATCCTCATTCATAGTTGCAAGAGCTGAGGCATAGATATCTGTAATGACTCTCCCTTTGATGTGTAACATATGAGTAGCATCTTCACTCTGGTTCCCGCCCCCTCTTCCTCCATAGGCCATCTCATCTTCATATGGCATGGTGTTTCACTATCTGATGAACTTGAGCAGTCACATTTCTCATATAGTCGCTACCTTCCAAAAATAATCAAAGTGAAAAGTCCAGTACCAGAGACGAAATGTTCAGAAAGAGATCCTGTTGCCTTCACTGCACTTTTTTGGGTGAAGTGATCACCAGCCAACCCAGATTCAAGAGGAGGGAAAATGGACCCCATACCTTCAGCAAGGTCTCAAAGAAGTTCCTACCATTAGAGGATAAGAACTCACTTGTGTTACATAGTTTTTCAGCTAGAGAACAAAGAGTCATGCTAAGAATGAAGTCTATTGTTCTTAATATTCCTCACTTCTAAAAAATAATTCTCAAAAGAAACAAATTTTTGTACACCTGACTGGAGAGAATTTATGTAGTTAATACTATTCTCTAGTTTTTTCTTTCTCATTTTCTCCTCCTTTTAATTTTTATATGTCTTTTTCTTCCCAAAGCCACTCTAGATTACCAGGTGACTTGTTTCTCCACCTAGTATTTTCTTCACTGTATATATATATAAAATACATATATATAGTAATATAGATATAATGTAATATATAATACATATATATACACTGTATATAATTCATTTCATATAATATATACATATATATGCATATGTATACATATATTCATTTACATATATCTACATAAATCATTTTGGATGTATATATGCATGTTTTCACATGCTTATATTCGCATACTATATGTAATCAATTTTATACATACTTCTCTATATTTATTTTAATTTGATTCAACACTGAAAAAACAACCAATTTATGGATTATATGTAGTTAATAATTATTTTTAAAAGCCGTATAGTATTATATACCATGTATAAGCCATAATATGTTCAGATATAATCTTATATTAAACATTGGCTTTGTTCTACATTTTCTCATTTTGTTTGATTTTTTTAGCACAAAAAAATTATGCTAAACTGCAAGACTAGTTCACTATCTGTAGTATCATCCTTCCAACCCCAGTTCAATAATTTACTTCTCCAGAAATTAAAGAAACCTGAAACCCTAAATACGAAAAATTTAATATCAAATATTTTCACAGAAGCTTGTCTTTTTATTATAGGTATTTAAAAATAGTTTGTTATCATATATTCATGCTTATAATAACTGTATTCAAAGTTATAATTCAGGACTCTATCATTTGTGTTCAGCATTAAAAACCCAGTGCCTGAGGTAGAATTTGACATTTTCTGACTACAGAATAAATAATTTTGGTATCTTTTAATTTTGTAGTAAAATGTACCTACCCATGTTTCTAATTTGTAGGGCTAATAGTCATAATAAATAAGGCTGGCATGTTTAAATACTGCAATTTGCACCAGAGAAAATGAATGATAGTCTTTTCCACTGTATCTACATCATTCCATATGCACATAATTAAAATCAGTTATTCCACCTCTAAATTATGCAAAAAATTGAAAAAGATGAACACAATAGGTGCAAAAGTACAATAAACTGAGGGAAGAACGAGGAGAAATTTTAAATACTTATTTTATTCCCCGTTACTCTCTGTACCATACTCATAAAACTATTTTATTGTTTCCCTATAGGCTGCCTCAAGAGTTTTCTCTAAGCATGTAGGGACGACTTTCTAATTCTTGATTGTGACTCCCTCCATCTTTAAAGCCAGCAATAGCATATCAACTTTTTTTTTTTTTTTTTTGGTACTGGGGATGGAACTCAGGGGCATTCTACCCCTGAGCTATACCCCCAGCCCTATTTTTTATTCTCCATTTTGAAACAGGGTCTCACTAAGTTGTGGAGTGACTCACTAGGTAGCTGAGGCTGGCCACGAACCCTGATCCTCCAGTCTCAGCCTCCCAAATGCTGGGATTACAAGCGTGCGTCACCACGCCCGGCTGCATATCAACTTTTTCATGTTTGAATTTCTCTAATTTTCCCTTCTGTTGCCAATAGGAAAGCGCTCTACCTGTAAAAGTCTTGCAATTGCAGTACATTATGCTCTCGAAGATAATCTTTCAAACAAATAACTTGGTAATCTTAATTATATTGGCAAACTTCCTTCACAACAGTACCTAATTTAATATTTGACTGAATAACCAGAGATAAGAAATCTTACACAACCAATTTAGAATTTTGGTTACCACTGATGTTATACATGTCCTTCAAATTATATTTTTGTTTAAACTTAATAGATATACTTTAGTAGAAGAGATCAGTGCCTTGAAAAAACTTTGAAATTATCAGAGTATGTAATTAGACATAAAGCATTTATAAATATGCAAGCCTAAAACAGTTTTAGTGACATTCTTCATTGAATTCCTTAGTGGAATTATTAGAGAAAGAAATAATCGATTATATTTTGAAAGTGTTTCAGTCACATTATAATCAAGGCTCAAGGCTGTAAATACTGATAATCAATGAAATAAAATTTTTGCTTCATATAATCCCTAAACTAAAATGATAGCTTTGAGAGGGAAGAAGGGATAAGCATTTAATGATAATTTTGATAGAATTTCAGAATTTCCTATTTGGTAGTCACATTTGTTAACACAACTTAGTTTTTTTGTCCTTGGGATATTGCAATACAACTGGTGAACTTTCTTGTGGCTTCACTAAGAAACATCAAAAATTCAGATCATATTAGCAAACCAAACTCATTGGCATGTTAAGTGATCTTTCACCATATTGGGAGGAACTTATCTCTGGATGCAAGGATGGCTTAATGTATAGAAATTTATAAAATAGGGTTCACCACATTAACAGAATGAATTACCATATGATCATTTCATTAGATGCAAAAAGTAACTTTGATAAACCTCAATGTTCCTTTATGATAAAAATTCTCAACAAATTAGTTTTAGAAGGAAACTCCATAAAGATTATATATGACAAGCCTATAGATACTATTGTATTCATCAGTACAGTGTTGAAAGCTCTTCCTTATCTATCAGACAAGGGTGTTCCTTCTCATCATTTCTGTTCAACATAGAAGTAGCAGTCCTTACCATAGCAACTATGTAAGAGAAAGAAACAAATGACATCCAAATAGGACAGGAAAAAGTTTGCTGATTGATGATAATAGTATCTTATATATAAAGAAAGCTAACGTCTCCACCAAAAGATAGCTAGAAGTAACTAGTGAATCATAGTAAATTCCAGGATACAAGATCTACACACAGATAAGTAGCATGTTTCTATACTCACAATAAAAATATGAAAAATTAATCAAGAAAATAATCCCATTTATAATATCTGCAAAGAAAAAAGGTAAAATTCCTAGAAATAAATTTAACCAATGATGTTATAATTCATTAAGTAAGAACTACAAAATTTGATGAAAGATATTGAAGATACAAATAAATGGAAGAACCAATGATTTTTTTTTTTT